>WJFB01003189.1:0-14311 GCA_009870185.1 Pygmarrhopalites habei | reverse complement strand
ATAATTAACCCACTACATATTAGTCTCTATATCTACGGTTCTAGTCCTCCGAAATGCAAAACAAATATGCCATTTTGAAAACAACCAGATTTGGCATGAAATAGGTTAACCAAACAATAAGTTTATTTAACATTTTGGCCATAAAATAGTATCAAGATTTAGTCTTCGAAATCGACCCCTTGGGCAAAAATAACCCATCCCTTGGGCATAAGTGACGCAGGGTTATTTTTCCCTAAATTTCATAAGTAACCCAGGGTCACTTTTGCCCAGTGTCACATATTCAATAATTGAATTTATACAAAACTTTTTAGATAATAAATGGCAAACTAGCTAAAACAGACAACGTCTTGTACCTTTCGGCGCCCGTTTTTTTACATTTTTCGCATTCTTGACCTTCACAGTTTTTTTTCAAGGAGACAGATTTCTACACCATTACATATATGAATGAGAGGTGGGGGAGGGTTAGTTATGCCCTCCGATAGTGGGTTACTTTTGCCCTTAGTGGATATTTTGAAAAAGTGTGACAATAATCTCGATTAATGCATAATTTAACGAGCAATTATCAATCCAAATTTTTAGTTTCAGACATAAAAATGAATAAGGAATGAGAAAAAAATATTCAAACTTGACTCACTTGTTTTTAGAGCTGTAGGAACGACTTTTCCGACGGACCTGGAAACTGCCTTTGACTTTTCAAAGGCCCTTTGTGAGCTACTTATTTTTTAAAGGAATTTATTTTAAGCCCTTGAACCTTTTTCGGCACAGAAATAGCCTTATCTTAATCCTCATGTCTTGAACTTCAAGGCATGTGTACTCCGTTTTATGTTGTGACTTTTAGTTTTGGAAATAAGAAAAGAAATATGTAGTGGGTTATTTATGCCCATGGGTTACTTATGCCCTCTTCTCCCCTACGCTTGTCAAAAGTTGAAATGAAACCAAAAAATTTTCATGTCAATACCAAGCTTCGTCAATTGCCAGTCTTTCACTCTTTCAAAAAAAAGAGTTCGGTGGGGTGCGTGTGTGAAAGAAAGATTTTAGTGTACTGTGCGAAAAAGACTGAAGAAGAGAAGTGGAAAGAAAAAACGGAGAAAATTTACTTGGTCCCACACACATACACACATCTCTCCCAACTATCTATAATATTTAGTATGTAGTTAATATTTAGCTGAGACACACACACACATTAAATGCAACGGCATGTACGAGCACACTCTACATGAAAGAGTGAGTGTGTGTGTGTTTGTGTCGATTGGGATTGTATGTCACCGAGCTGCGAAATCAAACCTTCCCAATTTATTCCGAACCACACGATCCCTTATTTTCCATTACAAAACTCCGTCTTGACAATCTTAGTCTTGGAGAGGAAACTATTCCGTGGCATCATAATACACTGCATGGACAGTGTGTGTGTAGTGTGTGTGGATAGGAAGTGTGTGTAAAAAATTGAAGTGGGTATTTATATACACACTCTTTTTAATACACTCTGTGTGTGTGTGTAATGAATCCTTCCAGTCTGTGATGAATTTCAAGGATGAGAAAAAATTTGGTCTATATAAGTTCCTTGCTAAATCCAAAAGCTCACACACACTACACTACACAGACTGCCATATCTGATGTTGTCTCTCTCAGTGAGAGTGTGTGTGTGTGACTTCCTGCGTGGTGTCATCTTGTACTGATCATAAGATGATTTTTTTCTTTTGATTTTTTTCCTCGCGAATTCGATACGCATGGCGCAATTTATCATCGCTTATCCATTTATCTTACTCGAATGAATTTGGATTTCAAGGTTTTTTTTCTCTTCCCTCACTTTTTTCCTCTCTCTCTTCTAAATTCACGGAAGGAAGAGATACACACACACTCCTCTCAGAGAAAGAGTAAGAGAGAAGCACACTTGAAGAAGAGTTTTTGACTTCAACTTGAACGGGGCTCAAGCATCAACAAGAATAAACAAAATTTTTGCTCATGATTTAAACCGTGCTGGATTTGGGACTCGAGACGGATCGATCGATACAGAAATTTCTCCTCTCCTCCTCCTCCCTTCCTCGTGAGTCGCCTCCACTGTTGTGATACACGAGATGGACTTTATCCTAAGAAAACATAATATTTCTATTATAGAACCCCCCCCTCCTCCTCCTCTTTCTCCATTCGAATTCTGATGTGTGTGCACAGTGTGTATACACAAAAACTGTGTGTGTATGTGGTTTTTTATAAAACTCCAAAGGGGATTTATTTGTACACAGTATACTTCAGTGTGGATAAGAGAGAGAGAGAGAGAGAATGTAAAAAATGTTGGAATGAGAGCCAGGGATCCAGACCAAAAGAGTAAAAATCGACTCTCTCCTTTCGCCCTCGATCCTCCGATCCTGAAAAAAACTTTATTTTTCATGGAAGAGAATAGAAAATGGAATTGTCTTGGATTTTTGTCCTCCTCCTTCGTCGCTCTTGAATCGATTCAAGGTTGACGGGTGACGGTGGTTGGAAACCTTGTCCATCCGTCCGTGAACTTTAGCTGGACCGTTCTAAATTTACTGGTGGGAGGAAGGGAGATTTCCTCTCCTTTCTCCTCCTCTGAATTTAAAAGTATTCAAGATAAGTCAACCAAAATCAGACAAAACGCCGAAGCCCGAACACACATATGTCCTCCTCCTTCTGTCTCTCATTCGCCTTCGCTACTGTGTACGTGTGCACAAACACACGTTTACACCACAATTGCATGGAGGAGGAAGAGGAGGAGAGAAAGAAGGGGAAGGGATTTTTTGAGGCGATTTTTCTCAAGAGACGTAAAATTTTGTATGCTGACTGCACTCTCCACAATAAAAATGATGAAAAATGCTTTCAGATTCCCCCTCCCTGTCTGGATTTCACAACCCAGACAGATGTACTGAGAGTCAAATCATTGGTGGATGCCTAACATGTTGAGAACGATCATGACAACAAAGAATGCGTGTGTGTGTTGTGTGTGGATGTGGGCTACTGGGTGAGAGGAGAATGTGTGTGTGTGTGTGGACAGGAATCGATTCGGAAAGGGGGGATTATCATGAATGAATCTGGAGTAAAATGGTTTGCATTGGTGTATTTCCTTGAATATACAAATCTCCTTCTTCCTTCTACAACGACCTGTTCTTTAACGACGCGTAAATAAGGAGTAGAACCTCCTTTCATTTGACTGCAGGATGCCCAAAAAATCCTCTCTGTAATTTTCTCTGATTATACAAAATTGTAGAGAAGTGTTTGACAGGATTCGAACCGTGTCAAAAAGGTGACAGGGGAAAATACACAATTAGTTGATTCATCAAAAAAGGATGTAATTTGGATAGGGATGAGGAGCTGGGTCGAGGATTCACAGTACAGTACATGTAGTATCTATACTAGAGAGAGGGACATATGGTGAGGTGGCGACGTCACCTTCACAAAAGCTTTAACAAGCTTTTCCATCCTATGGGGAAGAAAGTGGAGCAGTTTTAATATCGTGTCAATACTGACAACAGAGCTAAATTTAGGAAACAGCAACTCCCACAATGGAAAACATGAGTTTATTTTTTTCTCTAGGAATAAATGCATGTGTAGCATGAATATCGTAGGATAATTCACCATGTCACAGATTTCAATAGAATTCCTCCTTCTCTCCCCCCCCCCCCCCACACACATTCATGTGTACTGTGTTATGTATGTATGATTCATAACTGTGTGTGGTGTCTCATTGACACATTTCTGAATGGCAAAAAAAGTGGGCAAGATAATGCTGTGAATGAGCAGAACTGTAGAGTAGAGGGTGATGTCGAACAGACAGATCAAATTTTTGAAGTAGACAATCAAGTATCGACAAGTTTTTTCCACACACACTCCAAACTCCACACACACAGACAAGCATAGATACTTGAGTGTTAGTGTAAATTTGTTGGTCGGATAATTGACATGAGTCTCTGACATGTTCAAGACTGAATAAATAATGATTGTATGAACACATTGTAAGCACATTGCTCTGGAGAGTGTGAATTTAGAGTGTGTGGAAACTACATATGTAGAAGTGTGTTTGACTCTTACAAGCCGCACTCGAGTGTGTATTTTTTTTAATTTCTAAATATTTCCCAGATCCCATTCCATCTTCTCCACTTCCCAATGTGAGTCCCAACTGAACAGTGTGAAAGAGAGAGAGGCAGAGACAAATTTGAACCTTTGTCCCATACTTCCAAATAAATAAATTGATTTTAATTTCATCTTTTTCAATTACAATTTGTCAAAAGTAAATTTAACTACGTCATTCATTTCTTCCTCTTCTTCTCCATATATGTATATTGCCTACATACATATACATGTATTCGTGACATGTTTAACGATGACAAGATACGACATTTATTAACTGGCACCACAATTCTGAATAGGCCTGTGTAAATGAGGAGATAAATATAAATATTTGCATGATTAAATTAAATTTCTAACTACGCTGTAACCCTAACCTCTCTCCCTGTCTCTACAACATTGGAGAAAAGACGGTTGCCTGTCCCAAATTTTTAAAATTAATAACCCCCTTCTATTGAATTTCAAATGAATTCCTGAGGGGACTTTATTCAAATAAATTCAATCTCTATTTAAACTCTTACTTTTTTTCTATTGTGAACATGACAATGTAATGAGGGATTGGGTAAATATTTACATTTCTCAGATGATAAAGGTGAATGAAATATCCCGATACAATAGACGTATCATTAGAGAGAGAAAAGCTGTTCATTAATTGTGACATTGTTATTTTTGAATGGATGCTAAAAAGTTGTGGTTGCTGTGAGTCAAGCCTTTGCTTTCGTGGAATTTGTACACGAAAAGTGGAATTGTTTTCATTTTTAATATGGTTTGTAATCGTTCAGGGGACGATTGGAAGAAGAGGGAAAGTTGGAAAATTTCATAAATCTGGAGCTTCCAGTAGAGCTTCCACTGTGGAAATTGCACACACACTCAGAAGCAAGAAATGTCCATGGAGAAAGCTAGACCGTTTGAAACAAGGCCAAAAATTTCGGAAAAAAAATTCCAGAGAAATTAAAATGTTTGGGGGTAAAGTTGACAGAGGAGACTCTGAAGGCCCTTTTGTCGTGTGTGGAGAGAGAGCAAGTCTCCTTTTTATGTTTTATCTAGTCTGAATTGTCCCCAGTAAATATCTTTTCTCCCTATCTCCCACTTATGCATTACAGACAGAGGAATCTCCCCTGGCAAGACACTCTGCCGAAAAAATGTGGGAGAAAAGAGAAGGAGAGGGGGAAATGATTGGATTTACATATGTAGTGTAAGAATTTTTATTATATGGAATGTGAAGATGTGTAACTTTTCCAAAGCATTTGCTCCTTCCCCTTCTTTCTCTCCTCTCTCTCCTCCTTTTATTCCTTTTTATGCATGCAAATCTATGTCTTTAGTGTCAATTCCTGGGATGCTCCACACATTAAGACACACCATCGAATCCTCCCCTTCGTCCATGTACATATCAACTGTGAAATATGTATGGACGGGGGAAAAGGATGAAATTCAGGAAACCCATCCCCGTAACAGAAAATGAAGCAATTATTATTATTATGAGCAAATTTCCCTCCATCGTTTTTTCCCTCCCTCTTCCACAGTACCGAAAACACGACTCGAGGAAATAAGAATACTTCCTCTCCAAATTAAATGACGAATATAAAAAAATAAATATAAAATCCGGAAAGAATTCTAGCGTGAATAAAAATTTGCTGGAAAAAAATGCTTTTCCAAATTAAAATATCAAATAAAAATGAGAGGGGAATGGAAATTATGCAGAGTCTCGGAATGATGCACACACACACCACTGCATGCTCTCTCCTCGTATTATAGTGTGCACATGTTTGGAGTAATAAAAAAAATTCGCAAATAATTCCGCAATAAATCCGACATGTTCACTACTAATTGTTGGTATGTGACAAGAAATATTAAAAACCCACGTCCCCTCCC
Organism: Pygmarrhopalites habei; assembly: GCA_009870185.1. NCBI lineage: Eukaryota > Metazoa > Arthropoda > Collembola > Symphypleona > Arrhopalitidae > Pygmarrhopalites > Pygmarrhopalites habei. Next base: position 8,359 of record WJFB01003189.1, on the reverse strand, counting down.
CCCATCTTTCACACACACTCTCTCTCTCAACTGCAAGCACACACAGTACGTGTACATGTGTAGAAGTCAAGCACGTAGTTGTTTGTACAAAGCTCTCAGAGTATAATAATAATTCTGCATGTACAATTGAGGCCTGGACACACACACACAACACAGGATACAAGGATCGTGGAGGAGGAGAGCTTTTTATATTACAAAAAAATCAGATTATTTTATGTGTCTTTTTCTCTGTCTTGTCAGATTGTCAAGTTCAAAGTTAGACAGGAATTTCCTGGGATGGTTGATTCCGCCTTTCATGTCATTGCATAACGTAAAATTGATACAGGTTTCTCTCACCTCCTCTTCCCCTCCCTCACTTCTGTTTCTCTTACCCTACAAAAATTGCCAAGTTACTCAACGTGAGGAGGACTAATCCAAGTAGGCGCCAAGGATTTGAGTTGGCAACTTTATGAAAATAACCACCTACGTTCCTTCACTTACATGTACATACACAACACATTTTTCTCTCAATCTTCCTCCGAGTTGAATGAGATGATGGGACATGGCACATGACTGCATTCTTGTATATCAGTTGTACGACTAAAGTTCGCAAAAAAGCACACACACACACACACACAGTGCGAAGGAGAAAGAGTAGGAACAAAAGAGAGAGAGAACTGAATTAGAATTTTTGTAGCCTACATAATAGAATGTGATAGGGACAGAAATTTCCATAAAATTGTTAGGATTTTCCCTGCATCTCTACTTCTTTGCTGTTAGCTAAAATGTCTTACATGGAGACGTCATACATTGTCCATTCCATGGGTGAGAAAAAAACTACTCACTTTATGATTTTCAATTTTTATCCTCTCAAGTCGTCCTTACTTTAATTCTTATGTATGTGACATCCGTCTCATATCAAAATGGTTGATTTGGTCGTTGGCTCACTCTTCTAAACTGTGCCTCACTGCACTTTGTGTGTGTGTGTAATCCATGCCTTTTCTCATCAACGTACGTACGGACGCTTTCCCAGAACCATTTACAAATTAAATTAAAATTCTTTTACGATCCCAGCACCGCAACTCTCTCTCTCTTGTTCCTTTGAATTGAATGCAATGTCGTGTGTGTGTGTACACTGTGCAATGTCTTGAACCCTTGACTGAGCCTAACTTATTTTTCAAGGTCTCCGACATAGTTGAGCAGACAGCCGAGTGTCTCCTCTCTTTTTCTAAAACTCTAATGTCTAATTATAAATTTCATTAGCTGGAATGGAAAATGAACAAAAAAATAAAAATGAGTCTCTCTCCTCCTCCCCTCTCTTTTTTTGTCTAGGAAGAATGATATTGTATAAAATGTGTCACAAATTTTCATATAATTTTTACAATGAATGTCACATTACACACACACACCTACCATGTACACGAACACACACGCGGAAAAATGAAGAGATGAGTATTTTGGCAACAATGTCATAACATTTTTTGAGCGCGTGGAGTCTGCATTTTCTGTACACATAAATTGTGTGGAATACATTGTGTTCCAAACACACACACACACCTTTGAATCTGAAAAATCTTCTCACAGCTGGCTTTCTCTGGAATGCACCCAATCCACTGTGCTCAGGAGAGGAGAGTACATAATACAGAATGTGTAGACTTGAATGAGTCAATGTTTGTCCCAAAAATAATAATAATAATGGAGAGTGGATATTGAGTCACACAAAATTCCTTGGAGGAAAAATACAAATTATCCACATTCCACCGACTCTAACTTGACTGTAGCCATTCTTCAAGGATCCATGTCTCCAAGTTGTGTCCATTATTCCTCTCTCTCTCTCTCTCTCTCTTCACTTCTCTTTGTTTGTTTCAGAGTTGTGAGTGTCGTCACAAGAGTGGAGACACCAAAATATTTGATCATGAAAATGGCAAAAATAGTTACATGGATTGTACAGATCCCCCTAAAAACACACACACACGTAACACCTTACTCCGCTCCTGGGTGTTCCTTGTCTACTTGGTAGTGATGGTGTGTGTGTGTGTGTAGGATGAGGGAACATGTGACTTGGAGCTCATTCTCAAAATACAGGGAAAGATTATTATGTAGGAGAAAATATTTCACAACATGACACTTGGCTATGTCCTGTTTTACCCGAACTTCCTAACCTACACACAATAAGTTGACACATGTACAGTATTCTGGGTGGAAGCCTGTTAAAATGAAATAAACCAAATTTTCCCCTGATGAAATTCGCCATCAAAAAGAGGACTCTCTCCTTGTCTACATACATTATGAATACAAGCGTGTGTACACCTCAGGATCAGGATGGCTTTTTTGGCTTCCAGCCTACCCACCCCACTGGAATCATTGTGCGTGTGTGTGTGTGAAAAAGAAGGCACAAAAATTCCCTAAATGCTCCCGTTATGCATCCATGAGGATGATACGAAACGAAATGCCATTTGAAAACTGATATTACACTCACTCTCCCATATTTCCTTCTTTCAAAAGAAATGCCAAACAAGACCACTCTCCTCCTTGCATTTAGTTGTAACAAGATACATCTTTATATTTTCCTATCCAGTCCACTCAGTACAAATATCCCTTGTCTGAACATTATTCCCTATTTTCTTTCTCTGAAAATCACATTTTCTCTTGGTAAGTAAATATTCTTTGTAAGATACATTTTTCTGGTTTGCCGTCCCAACTTATACCATCTCCCTTATCAGTTGAGCTGAGAGCATCAGTGAAAGTCTTTCCCACATTTTTGTCGCAAAAGTCTTTTCCCTAAACAATTTCGGTCAATCCTATAACCATCCAAGTCTAGTGTTCATATCGGAACAAAGAGAGAGAAAATAGTTATTTTTGGGAGTAACAGTACCACACCCATTCACAGTCACGTTGTTCCAAGAGAAAGAATTCTGAAGAAAATATCTTTATACCGGAAGGGTGGGGAGGGGAAAAGGGTGAAAGTCATGTTATCACGTTTCGTCCTTTCATCACACACACACTCCCTCTCCATCTCTCTATGATATTTATATGGTGTAAAATGGGACGGATTTTTACTGTTCATTCCTTCCTTCCCCTGCACTGCACTTCTCCTCCTCTCAATCTTTTGTTATCTCTTTAGTTCTCCTCCCTTCCTTGCAAGATTTACCATTTCACATAAAGTACGGTATGTGAAAAGGGATGGAGGGAGGGACTGTTTTCCCCTCCCTCACACACACACCAGTACATACTGAACAGATATACTCGTCAGTGAAATTTCTTTGAGAGAGAAATTTTTTCTCCCAGTCTTCTACATAGTGTGCATTCCCTATTTTGATCGAGAAATACTTTCCCTGGCCTTCACTCACTGCCAGAAGAATCTTCTCGTGTATGTATAAGAAAGAAGAGGAAATTTGTACAATTGGAAATGGGACGAGACTACTCTACTATGTAGAGAGACCACAGACCTCCACTCCATTGCTTTCACCCACTTTCTCCGAGAGAACAGACAGACAGTGTAATTTCTTTGGAAAAGTTGGGGAAAGTCGGGCCGATCAGTGGAAAGTGTGGAGTATGTCTTTGTCAACTCTCATATCCTTTCTCCTCAGCCTCCCTCCCCCCATAGTGGAGAGAGGAAAGGAGGGAAATTGAGAAAATTTAATATTTTTAACATGTCTTCATATGCATAGCATATGCATATAAATAGATCTTTCGATTAATTGTACATGGAATTTATATTGTATTTCAAAAATCTGACTAGAATCATTGACGGTGAAAGTACAGGAATGAATCACAATTGTCAAATCTCATCTTCTACTCTACTATGCAAGTAATACAAGGAAATCCCAATACATTGTGATAGATCATGGAAATACAAATCGAAACTGGTTCAAATAAAAATGGTGTAGAGTATTTTGACAGTTCATATAAAATTCAAAAAGTTCCGTGTCGATTTGTGACTACAGTCAACTTGACTGGCTGTGAGAAAGGTTGTCAAAATTTTATGCTTGACATGTGAGTTGTTGGAGGGTGACGGTCAAAGAGAAAAGAAATGATTATATATGTCATTAAAAAAATAAAAGTCAAAGTTGCTAATTCTCTGTTTGTCAGTGTGTATGTTTATTTATATGAAGAAGGGGGCTCAGTTTACTTGAGTAATGGGGCACACTGGGGAGTATCTATTTTAGTTGAGAGGAGGATGAAGAGGAGGAGGAGAGACTGGGAGATAAAGTGCTTCTCAAAAAAATGGTGTATCAAAAATTGAGAAGAGCACTTCTACCATCCCATGCATGTATCATTTTTTTTCTCTTTCTCTCGTCTGTGTGTGTGCATGTATACGAAAGGGAAGATGAGAGGAGGAGTGGAGCGGAGCGAGAATTCAGCAAGAATTTGACATGTTTTGGTGAGACAAAAGTCATGTCATGTCAAAACTCGACAGCCGCTTCTGACGCGATAAACCGACAATAAGAATTATTTTTAGCTATGTAGTCTATCTTGTACTGTAAGCCCTCCTTCTTTCTCTCTCTCAGCTGCAACATCCCAAGAAGACACTCGACACACACACGCTGGGCAAAAATCCGCCCTCCTCATAAAGGACATGTGTGTGTGTGCTCATATTTTGTAAGTTCATGACAAGCGAGAGAGAGAGAGGGACTCTCATTAAAAAAGAGCACTGCATCCTTTTTTATTTGTTCCACATTTTCATCTCTCTCTCTTTTTATGAACTCACAAATTCCACTACTAAAAAACATTTGGGAGATGAGTTGTCCAAGGATTTCTTTCATTTTAATTATTTCTCATGATTAATCCGGAGCTCATCAATCACAAAAAAAAACATTAGTTCATTTTAAAAAATGGGAGGAAAATTCAAGCATAACTTTCTCTCTCTCTACCCAAAAAATTTTATAGGAATGCCAATGGAAACATTAGCCAGACTTTCCCTCGTTTTTAGTGGAATCGATTTATTTTGATTTTAATTTACAAATGAGGAGACACACACACAAAAAACACGACACACTCACCATAAAACTGTGTAGGGACTAACAAGAGAAGGTTTTTAAAAGTAAACTTTGGTGTAGATAAGGATATAAATACAAACCTCTGGAGTAGACTGTAGTGTTAAAAATATATGAGGAAATGTGTGTAATACGAAGGGATAATGTATGAGAGTGAGTGAGAGTGTGTGTGTGTGGAATGGAAGAAGAATCTAAAACTGTCATGCCATATCATGTCATTAGGTTTTCTTTGTTTTAGACTTTGTATAAATACATCGGCTCCACTACAGACACACCACCACACAAAATACAGGCGAGCACAACCCACCTATACCCATTTATATTGAATGTATGTACGTGTATGATTGGTATGGATAGGTATAAATTTTATTACGCCTGCGAACTGCCAAAATGTGAAGGGAATACTGTGAATTATACTAGTGCACACAGTACAGTACAGGGCATACAGAAATTTCATATACAGAGGATGTGAGTGAGTACACAACGACACTAAATTTTATCCCTCCTCTCTCCCTCCCTCTCCCTCCTTCCCTCCTCATGATGAAGTCGATTAATTGAACTAGACAGAATGAAGCTATTATAATACACACAGAGCCGTATGTATTTAGCTTTGTGTGTGTGGAGAATTCAGTGCAAAAGTTGGAATGAGGAGGTGGTGGAGGACGTCCTCGAAAACTTAGCCACAACGCAGATTGTCTTGTACGAGGTAAGGTGAATGGAGGCACAAAAACGAGTATATACCACACACACACACACACACACTATACATTCTTCACATTTGTGAAAATTCCATCGAGACAATAATAAAATCTCGTTCTCCCCATTTTCCCTGTCCACCTTTACAAATGAACGTCATTATTTACATACTCATTTTTTCCCCTTCCTCTTTGTTTCAATTCCCTTTTCACTTTGCTACTTGTAACGCTTCTTGCCAATACTCAACATGGCTCTCTCTCTCTTTCTCCTTCTCCTCCTCTCATTGCCACTGCTGTGCGTCAACCGGCAGGGGAGTATGCTGAAAGGTACATTGAATATGTAGACCAACAACAACTCTCACCCAAACCAAACCAAACCACGCCACGTTCCACGTGGATCCCTGAAATCTAGACCATAACGTCAGACACACGACACACGGGAAGGGAAAGGGTAGGAGGAGGAGGAGGGAGGGAAAAATAAATTCTCCACATACACTCACTCTCTCCCTCTCAGTAATTACAAATAGGATATGAAGACAAGGAATGACCAAGAAAATGGCTGCTACTGTTGTTTCCCTAACCTGACATACCAGCCTAACTCTCTCTCTCTCTTTCTCTCTCCATGACTATTGTACATGCATCGATAAGCTCCGAACACACACACATCCATGTAGTCTCAGTGGAAGTTCCCATTCCTTTCTGACGTCCAATGTCAAGTGTTGACTCTGACTTTATAAAATCAATGAAACTGTACTGTAGTTACGCTTTACACGTACGCTACGCATGTACCTGAACTGTAGACACAGTATTGTGAACACAGGCACACACACACAAGAAAGTTACTACAAAAAACACACACACACACATCAACCATAGTGGACTACGTATGAAAATAACCAGAGAGAATGATATGGTATTGACAGGTAAGGCTGCATTGACACAATTAATACAAGGAAGACACAGTCTGCACATTAAAGTAGTTTTTATGACTAGAAGAGACAGAGAGACAAGGGATTCCTTCTTTTTTCTTGTCTACGCATTTATTACGCAAATTTCACCACTCTCGCCTTGTTATTGAAAGGGTGTCGTGTTAGGAGATGGTGGAGATGGCGAAGATGGAAAGAGAGCCAAGGAATTGAGACAAGTCGTCAACAGACGGGGATTGACATGCCAGGCCAAGTGTGACTGAGAGACTTTTCCTTTTTTCCACAACATTTTTCCTTAAATGTTGTGTGACGACTCATTTTGTCCGCCTTCACTAATGAGCTAGATTTGCAGAACAGATCAAGTGAAAGTTGGGCTCATCTTCGTCGTCCACGTTTTTTTGTGCTTCTTATGTAACACATTACACACTGTATGTTGTGTGTAATGTTGTAAGATTAAAAGCTGGGAGGAAAAGAGTCTCAAGCCATGTTCTCCATTTGCAGTTGCATTAGCGCCTTATTAATGTTCTGCACTTGAAATTTATTGTGTGTGTGTAGCATCTCACACATTCTCTCTGTTTTCTTGACGACGAGGACGAGGGAGAGAAGGGGAACACGGGATGATGGACAACATGCATGAAACGATGCCAAATGAAAAATGAATGTAGGAGGAGGAGGCGCGTGAGGACCTGCTATTTTCTTGTCAATATTTTCTGTGCTATATAGTTTTCCAGAGGTTGTGTCTCTCTCTCTCTCTTTCTGTGTGTGTACGTGTGTGTGTGTACGGGGACTCTTCAAATAGAAGGGAAAAAAGGAATGCCAGCCTTCATTAAACGGCCCCTTGCCAAGTGACGATAAAAGCACACACACACACACACGAAGAGAGAGAGAGATGGCCGCCTATAAGATCTTCCTTCTCTATAAGTTTTTATTTGCCTTTCCAATTTTATTTTATTTTATTATTAGAATAAACGTTTGCTCACTTGGTTAACCCATGAAGGGGGGAAGGAGGAGGAGAAGAGAGACGACAGGAATTTCTATGTAAATTTCTAAAATTGCAGTAGACTACTTTTTGTTGTTGTTCCTGTTGTGTTGTGTCCGTGTGTGTATTTTTTTTCTTTGTTGAGAAAAAATGAAAGACTGCACAGTGCATTGTCTGCTCTTTCAAGTCGTCCATTTTCAAAACTCAATTTCCCGGTTCAATAATTATTTTTTGTGGAAGAATGAAAATAACATGTACAGTGGAGAAAGGACTGTAAACTATTGGTACAATAAAATGAGAGAGAGAAAAATTTGCATTCTTCCTTCACAAGTTAAAAATGTATGGAGGATACACACACACATTTCGTGTCCTGCATTTATTAATTATGACTAGACTAAATTTAGACCTTCATTTTATGATCCCTCCGAGAACAGTTCAAAAAAGAGACAACTGAAGAAGAAGGAGAAAGAGCTGTAGCCAAAGTACACTATAAGTGCATATTCCATTGTACAAGTAGGTTCTCATCTCTTAATGTCCTTTCCAGGGTTGCAGAATACCCGGGAATTTTTCAACGATGCCCAAATTCCCAAAAATGCCCAGAAATTCCCAAAAAATCCCGGGAATTCCCAAAATTTCCAGTACGTTCTAATACATGTATAAGAAGCATATTACAATTTGTAATGCAATTTCTATATTACAATGTGTACACTCTGCACATGCGAGCACCTGAAAAACTGAGAAATTGGACTTTATAAAGCGAAGATTTTTAAAAATAGTGAGACG
>WJFB01003188.1:0-14320 GCA_009870185.1 Pygmarrhopalites habei | reverse complement strand
TTTAAAAAAGAAAAACTTTTTTCCTAAAATGTGAAAGGCCTTGGCCTATTCTATGCATCAAGGCCATCAAATAGCCGTGCTACGCTTAGGCGTAGCACACCATTTAATTGCAATTAGTTCTGTTAATTGACATTAAATTGAAAATCAGGCTTCGTCAGTTTCCGCGCTATGTTTTTCTCGATTTTTTGATATTTTTACATTTTCAATACGTAAAGTCTAACTCAAGATATGCTCGGACAGACACAAAATTTTTTAGGGGATTATTATATAGAAGATGGAGTTCCATGGAAGCTTTCCATTTTTTCCGAGACTATTCTTGTTGAAACATTTCTGCTCGCTCACCAACATTTTCCCCGAACCTTGGCCGTCACACTCAATTTTGCGCAAAAGAAGATGAGGGCAGAATGACAATGAGCAAAAACCCTGTGAATGAATCCGGAGGATCTGAGTCACTAGATTTTGATGCCTCACCGTAACGGCATCAGATTTCTCATCGAATCAAGGGTCTAGCCACTTTTTCTTCATCCAGACCATTTAATTACGCCCACTCGTACTTTAACTTCATTATTCTATCCTTTCAATGAGAAATGACATGATAACTGGACATATCCTGTCCAGTTTTTACTCTGGACTGGACACGACCTCCAAAAACTGGACATCTGGCAGCCCTATTTGATAGACATTACATGTATGGTATGCCATATGGAGTTACCACCTTATACAACTGAAATGATGATTAATTTTCAATTATTTATTACGGCTAAAAACATATACCCATTAACACAAACAAATATTCAGCTTACGTCAATCTGGTCTTAATCATTTTGGGCTTCATTCCATCGAAAGATTTCAATTAGCTGCTTTTATGATTGGACCATGAATTTTGAATACATTTGAATTTATTGAAGTCATGAACCCTATCCCTAACTTTTTCTCATGACAAATATTTTCACAACTGTTTTTTCAATTTTAATTCATAGTATACTAGTACAATTCAATGAAAATTGAAAAAAAACCTTATCATGAAAATAATGGAACAAATGGAAATGTAGTCAGGGTGTCCTTTTAGGCAAGGAAAGTTTTCAAAATTTTGATTAGAATATTAGAAATCGTTAGAGTTTTCATGATGGCGCCACACAAATTGTGTGACAACCCAAAATTATGTTGAAAGAATGTATTAACTGGTATGCACTGCACTGGTTAAACAAGGTGTGAGTGCGAGAATCCAATTTAAATTAAATTGCTTTCTGATATAATGGAATAGTTGACATACTGAAGGAGTACTCATGAACTAAATTTTCTCCTGTTAGTTAACTTGAAACTTTCCAAGTTTATGAAAATTCACCTGAGGATTTGTTCTCTGCTTACTCAATCCTGGTTGTGGGTTTGTGAGTAGTGGAATTGGGATTTGGACTGAGAAAATGAAATAAAAAATATGATTTAGTTCCACACAGAAAATGATAAGTTTCGACGCCGCTCAACGTTTATCGATGCTCAGGTGGGTTCCACACTGTAAAGGTGTTCTACTTCTCTCATCTTTGGTTACGATTTTTTTCACCTCTGGGTGATATTTACTCAGAGTATTAATTTACAATTTTTTATTTTTGAGCAAGTCAAAGATATTGTCCAGTAAGAAAAAGTCTTCAGAAAAATTAAAGAATCAAATTCAGGTATGATACACGGAAGTGTGTAAGTTTTAACCTAGAAATAAGGAGTGTTTAAGAATGAGATGATTATAACTTATAAACTCTTCCCTTACTATTTCAATTTATTTCACAAAAACCAAACCGTCTTATAATTAATGTCAGCTTCAGTAAGCGTAGCTTTCTAAATTAAAGTCAGCGTTAAATCAGACACAATAGTATTGTGACAATACGAAAGCAAAAGAAACAGTAATTCCCTTACCCGTCTTTAATTCTGATTCAAGTTGAATCTTTCAACCCATTTAGAGAGATCAAATTTTGGAAGATTCTTAAAAATGAACAAAAAATGTGAAAATGGAGTCAGGAAGTAATTGGGAGATGAGGACGAAGAAGGGATCTCCGTCATAGAAATTACACACTATTGTGTATGATGGAGTTCCCTTCTTCGTCCTCGTCTCCCAATTCTAGTTGAGCTATTTTTTCATTCTCTCGTCACGAGAATAATTACATTTTAATTAGTAAACTTTAGTTAAGAAATTAATTATCCTATACAATAAATTATTTTCGAGAAGTAAACAGAAAATTGTCAGAAATATTAAACTGTGTGGAATTAAATGAAATTGAAAATCAACCAGCTTCAACGCCGATTGTATTTATTGCTACTCTTTCCGTTTACAAGAGACTATTGTCAATAGTCCTATACACTCTTAAACCAAAAGGGAAAAGTTCTACCAATGAGGGTAAATTTTTCCTTTATAGGTGGAAAATCTCGGTGGAAACTAAGTTTCCCCAGACTGGTGGAAATTTTCCACCGGTTGGGAAAAAAATCGCTCTAATCAGAAAAAATGCAGTTTTCCCTTTTCTATTTTTCCTTTTTTAGTTAAGAGTGTAGTGTTCAAACGATCCATCTCGTCTTCTTACCGGTTGGGGAAAAAATCGCTCTAATCAGGAGAAATGCAGTTTTCCCTTTTCTATTTTTCCTTTTTTAGTTAAGAGTGTAGTGTTCAAACGATCCATCTCGTCTTCTTCAATTTCCAAGAATAGTTTTATTTACAATTAGTCTGTTGCAAACATCATTTTAGATAATTGACAGAACTGCATTTGTATCTCTTGAAAAGTTGTGTATCGTTAACACACAGTGTGCCCTGACTACTAGTGTTCACTTAAACTGCCAAATATTTTGCTGTGTACAATTTAGGTCAACACAAAAAATTTAAATGTCCAAGCAAATAACAATTAAAAGAAGTATGAAGCCAAAATTGTCCAACTTTCTTTGCAATACAATCAGTGAACATGGTAAGGGGATCAGTCAAATTCTGCGTATTACATCACTAGGAAGCGGTGCTATTTTATCTTTATCTTCAATCTCCTCACAGCTCACTTCATCTTGTCATTCGTTCTCTTCACATTTAGAGATTTCCTGTGGATCAACAAATGAACTGCTTTCCAGTAACAAGTTTGCCATGAATTCAAGATTTACTTCAGACTCTATAGATAGACAGAAACAACCAGCCTAGCATTAAAAATCATTTGTTACACTTAGACGCCGTTTACACGTTTTTTATTCCCTGCTACCATTTCCTATGTCCTAGCAAGAAATCTCCTGGCATTCGGCGTTAAAGTCTGCTTAGTTCTATTAATTTTCCTAAACCATGAATAAAGGATGAACACTTATTAAAGCCTCACTGAGGCACAACCGACGAAATTTTCTGCCCAATGAATATTTACTAATATTTATAAATGTGTATCTCATATAACATTTGCAAGTGGCATTTCATTGATGGAAGAAAAATCCAATTTGGAGTCAATCCAAGCAAAGATAAGTTCAACTTGTGCGAACATCGAACGAAAGTTACACTAAAGAATAATTCAGGAGCGTAGAATCAAAAGAACGTATCGTCCGTGTGCCCGTGTGTGTGTATGGAAGCGAGCGGTGTGAGCTCAGCGAGCGAGCGTACCTATTCACGGGCCGCGTGCTGATACGTCCTTTTGATTCTACCATCCTGAATTGCATTCAATAATGATTTGCCCTTCGGCGTAAAGAGTGAAACCCAAACTCTGTTGTGTAGAGAATACACGATTGAATTCCAATCAAAAGTACGACGGAGACGTTACGTATGCAAAGTAGTAAAGTTATTAATTTTTGCATTCTCTTCAACTTCCATTTTCTGTTGACTTGGATGAGATGCAAAAAGATGATGAAGAGTCAAGGACGACTGCCATCAGAACAAGTACATGTTTTTTAGGAAGGGCACACTCTTCTGTAGTATGTATTTTCCTCCATACACAATACACACACACAAACATTTTAATTGCCGAGAATGAGTTTTCCACTTAAGAATTTAACTGAATTATTTAGTCTTCATGCCCTTCCTTAAAAAATTAACCTTACATTTTCACATTCAAATCGATTAAGATAACCATTATACTAATCGCTGTCCTACAATTTCCCATCATTTTCTGAATTCTGACTCGACGATTTGCCGTTATTCAAGCTAAATGAACAAATTGCCTTCCTTATACAAAAAATTGAAATTCATTAGGCTTCCATCGTGACACAGGCACAGTAGCCAGATTAAAAACCCGTAATTCTTCAGTGTTCTTAGAACTTGTGTTTTTTTCTTTCCATAAACTGTGACTCAATTCTGAATCTTTAATCTGGTCTATTCAGCCGATATCGAGGAAAATGGACGCAACAAACAACCACGACCCTTCCCCAGGTACTTACACGTTAGTTCGTTACCGTACAATTTAAAAGACAATATTTTATTTAATTCATTGACACAAACAATTTCAGGTCAACTTGGATGTCAGATGATGACAACTGGAGTCCCTAAACAAGATTTGAATATTTATCTTGGTGGTTATTTGTCCTTTGGTGGTCTCATCGGACTTGTTCTAATGATCTCTGTCAGTATTTTTTGGATAATCGTGTCCATCAAAAAATCCACATGGAGAATGCCATTTACTTGGGTTAGGAAATCAATTCAATGTTTTTATTCCAACGTTTGTATTTAAGCGTTTATTCTAACTGTTGAAATTAATTATTTTCAGTGCGAGCAAAAGTATCAAAAGCAAAATACAGTAGTGAGGACTGACGTGTGAACAATATGATATTAATTATAAGAAGAAGTGTGTGTAGCAGAAAAGAATTCTGATGTACCTGGTGAAAAATATCTCCAAAGCATTCTTCAGAGCGTGAAAAGCTTTGTCTAAAACACAAGAACAGAATGAAATTATCGTACACTAAAGCAATTTAATTAAGACTCAATTCCTTTATTTATGTACATAAGTTGACTGCGTTTGTAATTTTAGAATAGTTATCTCAATTTTTTGACAAAAGTTAAATAATTATCCCATCGTCACCTCCCTGGAAATTAGAACACCGTGCCTGTCCATTCTCCCTACCCTAATACGGCGACATTTGATTTGAATGGCGTCGAAGCTGACGGACTATCTTCTCAGTCATGATAAATAATAATTTATAAAAATAATTTAAATAATGTATAAAAAATCCAAATCTGAGACACTTTCTCACCCACATTCTACAAATCTTAAGGATAACCTCAACAGACAATCCCCAGACAGCCAACCCAATCCCTACCACGGACACAATGTGAGCTGACGTCATAATATCCAGGATCAAAGGTTCCACCTCTTCATCCCCAGGTCTATCAAACTGGGAGTCTTTAAAGTACATTGACATTAGATTCCGGACATTTGCCATTATATCCCCTACTCTCTTCGTACCATCCACAAATACTCCTGTATGCATTTCTTTCAGTAAAGACAACTCAGTCTTCTTCATTAATTTTTGTCGTAGACGTTTTGTACTTTCAATTCTAATGAATCCCTTTTTATACCCCAGCCACAATTCCCACATTCCAGACTCGACAATTTGAAAGAGGGTGGACTGAAATGGTTCGTACAAAAAGTTTCGCTGTACCATGTATGGCATTCGAACGGTCATATGGTCAATGTAAGGTCCTGTCACAACAACCCGTCGTCTCTTGTTCAATAAATTCATTAATCCAATGTACAGGTTGATGTCCTCACTGTAACTGAACAAAATGTGGTCGGATGGGATGACGTGATTGTGAGGGGAGGAGAATTTCCCTCTATGCATTTTCTGCCATTTCACACGCAATTTCATTTCCGTTTGGGACAGAACGATTTGCTCAACAAGACTATGACTAAAATGAATAATATTTTCCATCTTCTTAACTAATCTGCACAGATTTGTGTCTCTGTCGCAAATTCCTTCTTTTTTCAATATTTTCAGCATCAATTTCAGTTCATTGTGTATCCTGGACTATCTCACTTCTTTCCCGTAATGTGGAATTGAAATGATGAAATTTTTTCCATCGGCAACTTCCTCTAATGTCTGTGGGGTGGATGGATTGAAGGCACTACCATGAACGAATATAGAGCATTACAGTAACTATTATTCAAGAAAGTGGCCAGGAGAGCCCACGAAGTTACGAGAAGAATGAGTCTTCGGTTTCTAAATTTCTTCAATTGTGTGTCTTCAACTTCGTTTCGAACAATCAAGAATGGGAGTGGCATGGTTAGTGCCAATTCCAACTTGACATTCCAAGGGGGCAAATGATCTTGAGAGATTTTCATAGAGAGGAGACTGTAGATAACGAGAATGAGGAGGATGGAGGTCAAGGAGGTCAGAATCCAAGTCGAGTCGTCTATGGCATTGTAGTAGGCAACCATATTGATACTTTTTAAGTTGAGAGTGACAGCAGAGTCGATTTGATTATATCGTTCTCCCACAGGAAGCCAGGTCAAAATTATGGAATCCTTAAGGTTCTCAATAATTTTTTTAGTAATTTGGCCAGCGGAATTGACGGCGGGGTACACTTTGGCGTCTATCGGGAGACTACCATTGCCTTTGAACTCTTGAGGAAAGGACAAATTGAGGTGACGAGCAATTATGTAGTTGATACAGTGTTTCACTGACCCATGAAAGCTTGACAAATGACAGTTACCTGCATGAAAACGTTCTTGGCTTATAGAGGTGAAAATTTTTCGCATATTCCGTTTATCGTCTTTGATATGGTGTCCAGGGTTGGGCGGTCAGTTTGATTAGAGACTGGACGAAATAGCTCAGAGTTTTCTTCATTGGGGATGCAGAGAATGTGGAGGGAGCCTTCGACTTGGGTGGTCGTCACGAGGAATGTGGCGGATGTTGAGAGACTACGAAATCGTTTGACCATTTTTGAAATGTCAATGTGGTACCTCCAGAGGGGGTCGTTAAACAAGAGGATAACGTAATCGGGATTTTCCTTCATCCTTCAGATTTCATTGTACACTTTCAAGATCTCATTTGTAAGTTTTGAAGAGTTGTCAGGGAAAAGAAGGAAAATTTGTAGGTGACATTGAGTGTGGCGTGAGCTGTGGTATTTACTCCGGAATCTTGGTCATCGTCTTTATTGTGTTTTGAAGCAGTTGAATGAACTTTAAAATAGCATTGTTCAAGGTCTAAGCAAAGGACAACATTTAGTGGAAGTAAGTTAATTTTTAATTAACGGTCCATTTATATGTACAAAATTCCATTTTGCCTCAAATAAATTCAATATTAAAATTTATGAGAATTTCCTTCCCGGACGGCAGAAGCCTTTGAAAGCGCACATTTATTAAAAGTAACCGAATTAAATTTTTTGGCATACAAAAAAATCATCTGCTGGGATCGTGGACACCCATGATCCCAGCAGTATTAGTAATAATTCGCACTTGAGTCATCATCATTGAGATATACTCCAGAAAGAAAATACTAATGTACGTAAGAATTTCATTTGTGGGAGTGAATACAACAAAACAATCGCAAGAAACTACACACATCATACTGCTCTCCGGTAGGAAGAAGCGATCCACATTGATTTTAAAAATCATCAACAAATAATTACTACAGTTTACATTCCACTAGTACTATACACTCGTCACTCGTCAACCAGTCATTAGTGGACGTCATTGACTGTCTTTAGTTCAGTCGGCTACTCAACGTCAAATTTTGTCATTCTGTGCACATTTCACTCAGGATAATAATTTCTCGTACTACATATTCCACCATTTGGAAGAAGAAAGAATAGAAAAATAACTTTTTTTGAAAGAAATTATTTTAAACAAAGATGAAAAGCAGTTCATCATAAATCAAATTCAATTTTGAATCTGTTCTCCTTACAAGAACCAATCAATTTATAACTGTGTGTGTTAAATGGACGAACTTTCAAGACGATTGGATTGAACGGCGTTGAACCTACTCAAAATAAATTTCAAGGCGTTACTTATTCTAGTTGCTCTTCTTCAATATTTTATTTTCATCCGATTATCCCTTCGAGTCTTAGGCACTCCCTAGTCTTTCTTTATTAAAAGAAGTCCATTTAATATTTAATACAATAAGCAATTTAACTTGATCTCGAGTGCCTGACTTAAGAAACTGATTGTTACACTGTGTTACTTACATCAATGATAATAAATTGTGTAGCAACAAAGCCCACACACACACACACACACATTCACTCTTTGAGTGCGTGGGCACTCTGACTCAGAGTCTCTGAGGTTGATATTGTATTGAAAGGATGTGCATAAAATGAGGAGAAGAACATAATATCGTTCACATTACCCAAATGACCTCCTCCTGTAACTTTGTAATTGCATACGGTCACTTCCATGAACTTTTGCTCATTTGCTCCCTTCCCCCGTCGCAGTCTCATGAGCAATTATTGCAATCATCTGGAGACGAAATTTCATAAATTGACTATATCCAACTCCAATTAGCCCTCCTCTCTCCTCCTTCCATATAAAGCTTTAATCTTAATGACTTGTTAACGAGAGAACCTGGAATTAAACGGAGAAGAAGAAGAATTTTCTAGAATTTTGTGGACAGAAGAATGAAATTTTCTTTCCCTAGTTCCTCATCTCCTCAGACTTTCCTTGAGTCCGAGACATTAAAAAAAGTGGGGGATCCGAACTTTGGATCTTCAAGTTTATAATTAAACCACACCTGTGTAAAAATCATACACGCAAATCCTACATTTGTCCAAAGTGTCACATTTCTCTAATTACACAAAATTTTAATTGACCACAATTTCCCTTTGTTAAATTAACCAAAAATGGACAAGATCAATGATCAAGGAGGGGAGGAGGATATTCAAGAGGAAAACTCGGAAGAAATTGAACAACCTCTCCCATCAAAAAGAATTTCCATTGTCATTGACGTGAGTCCTTACACTATTTTTTCTAAATTTCTGTACTCATGGCCTCAGGTCATTCTGAATTTATGCGGGTACAGGAAAACGACAAGATTTGGGCCAACACGAGTCGAACGTCGCCATTGTCGCCAATGTCGGCTCAAGCTATGGGCACGGCGACAACCTCCTTTTCCTTCAATCAAGAAGATACTCAGGTGCTAGGCTATAATGTCACCACAGTCAAAACAATTTAATTTTTTAAAAAAGCATGGCGGCAAACCAGTCGATTTTGTAATGAAAATTCTGTCCCCTGCCTTATTTAGATGGAGGAAATCCATTTGGGTCACAGTTCAGACATTCGTCGAAAATCTCTCTCGTACTTGAAAAAGGAGTTGGAGATCGACTATCATATGGTACCCTTAGAGACCCTGTACAATCGACTTGGCAGTCATCCGACGGAGGTCATAAAATATACGATAATTTTTTTGGAAAGTTTTGAGTTGAAATGTTGAAGTTGTTAATTTTAAACGCAGGGTTTGGACAGAGATCAAGTGAAAATGAATGCAATCAAGTATGGAAAAAATGAGTTGAAACCACCCAAGAGGACACCAGTTTGGATCAAATTTTTAAAAACTCTCGTTGGAGGACTTCAACTTTTATTGTGGGCCGGATCATTCCTCAGTTTTGCCGCTTATATTGCTCAACTGTTGAAGACGGAAAATCCGCCGCCTGACAGTGTGATTTTGAATTTTAATTAATTTTTTTAATTTTACCAAAAACATTTTAGAATTTTAGTTTGCCTCCGTTTTTAATTTTTTACCTACTGTGAAATGCGGATGCAAAAAATTTCACTGACTATCGGTTTTGCAGTGAAAATATAGTTTGTAAAAATTTTGTATCATAATTATTATGAATTTAATTGTGAGTGACGCGTAGAATATTGTTGTTGGACTTTGACGCCGGTAACACCTTTTCCAGTGTCTTTCGACGGCTGTTCAGGTTAAAGGTGTCTTTGCTGGAGGAAAATGTTAGATATTCGATTTTGGTAGATACTCTAATTATGTTGAAGCCCTTTAAGCCTACCCAATTAACCCCTTGATTAATTATTTATTTGGTTTGATCAGTTGTACTTGGGGACAGTGTTAGGACTCTTGGTCATCGTCCTGGGTTGCTTTATCTTTTACCAAGAGTATTCAAGTGGAAAAGTGATGGAGTCTTTCTCGAAAATGGTAAGAATTAAAGCTTACCTTTACGGTATGTACCCTTACGCCGATATCAGCGCGATATCCTTGAAAGTGTGCAAGTGTTTGAGTGGCTCTGACGATTTTTGCACACAAATTTTGTCGCTCCGTCTTATAGAGTTTAATTGTAGATTAGTCATAGTCGAGTGTTTACTGTAGTCACCAGTTGAAAATGAGTGTCTCTGTGTCAAAAGGTAAGCATGGCAATTGCTGTCATAATTTATTTTATTGTTTTTTTGTCTCTCTCTTTTGCCGGATTTCACGTGGTCGTTTCTGTACGTATTTCTCAACGCATTTTCAGAGAGGAAAAGGAAGGACAAAAAAGTAATTTCTTCGTCCAATTCTGAAGACGATGAGGACTTTGTTCTTACTCCCTTCACAAAGAGGATAAAGTCAAGTGTTTCTTTTAAGCCTAAAAGTGAGTATTTAATTTATTTTACTCGTTCTTTCGCCGTGGCGTGTCCGTGTATATATATGTACATGCATATGTATATTTAATTGTACATTTTCTCTCTCGCCTTAGAGTTTGTGGCATATACCATTTTGGCACAAAGAATGTCAAGTTCCTCCTACTTTGTTTTTTGCTTTGCAAACATCTTCACAAGTGGTGAGCTGCTTGGTTCAGGACTGAGACGTTTCGAGCTGAATGGAGTTTTCCTGGGCTCTTCTCTGCACTTGATCAAATGGGGCTGAAGCCGTTCAACTTTCGGCCACTTAATAACCTGTCCACACTTCACACATTTGCACTCTGTACGTTTGCTATTAACCAGGACAAACGAATTGAAAAAACTCCATATTGGATCTTTTACCCGACCAGCTTTGACTGCCTTTTGTGTGAGGAGGGAGGACCAGCATCAGTAGCAGCCAACTGAGTTGGGGGAATTTTTCCAGTTTCCTGCTCATTCGATTTTTCTGGGTCATTGGATGATGATATTAATCCCGTGTTGTTGGTCGATGATGTACCCGGTACATCAGGCTCAGGGTTGTTGACAGTGTCGTCTTCCCCTTCGGAGTCATTCGTACTACAATTATCTTGGGATGGAGTGTGCGGCACCTCATCTATTTACATGAAAAAGTAGACGAATGTTTTAATATTGTGAGATTCATATCAATTGATTTTGCAATTTAAAAGGTCATGTGATTTTTTCATAATTTCGATATATGCATGACGTACCAAGTAGGAGGGTTATTTCTTGTTTATTTAAAGTCGGACGCTTCCGTGGCGTTTGATTTTGTGATGACTTGTCGAGTCTTTTCATGATGGTACAATTTGAAGTGGAGGGAATTGTACCGTATTTTATTATTGGCAAAAAAATTTCTACCTTGTGTGAGTGAAAAGGATTTAAGTGAAATACTGAGTCGGTCTATCCGACGTTCATGTACACAATCTCATAAAGTCATGAGCTTACTTGTGATAAAATGGTCTATATATGTATAGTATTGTACAGGGTGGGGTCAGGGATATATATGAATCATATAATTGGGTACATGTACACCTGCAGATATACTCGACCACACTGTTGTTCATAGGAACAAGAAGCCTTTACTCGATCATCCTGGAAATTCTGAGTTGTGTGGATTAGTTTATTTTCGTAGTATTTGCTTACGAATTCCTTCTTTGACTCAGTAAGGAAGGGTCCAAGTACCCCAGTGAAGTCAGGGACAATTGAACGCCTTGTCATATCATATCCCATTCCCGCTGACAACAGTGAATTCTTTGTATCCCAAAGGCAACTCAATATCACATAGTACATCAAGGAGTATTAATTCGGTTGCCCCAGGGACTTGCGGCACAAGTTCTGTCCGTAAATACTTACTGGAAACCGGCTACAATAATTTCGGCAAAACTTTTAAAGCACATACTTTGTGTGTGTGTGTGTTGTAAAAGGATATAAAGGCGTACATGTTATATACATACATGGTTTCTGTGTGTATATTGTTGTTGGGTTTTTTAATTCACGACCCACGACCCAAAAAACCCCAAAAACCCACGACCCACACAAAATTTGTAAAAACCCTGGGTTTTTTGCGCCCTGGGTTGTTGTCACTTTAAACGAAATGAGTAATTTTAAGAAACCAGCTGCAGTCACACTACGAAATGAGTTAACAGAAAAAGACGGGGATGACGATGCAACAAGAGAGATGAAAGAAGTAGGTCGACGAATTGTAGATAGACGTGTTTTTCTAGGTACGTCAACAACAAATACTAAAAAATGTTTGACATTTTATTATGATTGCAGTTAATATATTATTTTACTTTCTGCGTGGTAGGGTTGGGTCGTCACAAAGCTTCCGAAATGATTCATGGTGTCTCTGACAAGGCCCTCAAACAAATTGAAAAGGGCAAATTGACTTCAAAGTCATTTAACAAGTACAAAGGAAATTTTGAAAAATGGTTAGCTGACACCGAGAATCTCAGGTATATATTTTCAAGTATTTTGTGTACAAAAAATTACATATTGTGTGCACTGCTACCCTTTATTAACGAATATATTCTTTTTATAAACAGACAAAATCATTACCTTCCGCGTATTGGATCAAACCTTTAAGTATCCCTTTAAATGTAATCTTTTATTTTGTTATCTGTGTAGAAACGACCTACAATTGTCTGAAGTGCCCATTTTCCACCACCAACCAAGTTGAATTTGAGAAACACATGTTTCACCGTCATTCCATAAAATTATATACATGTACTAAATGTAATGTCAAGTTTGCCTATATGCACAACTATAAGACTCATATCACATCGTGTACCGAATAAATAAATATTCATTGTTTCGTTATTTTAAATTGTATTCACATGAATTTAATATTTATTACAACATATATGTAACTTTACGTTATATTACCTCATATTTATTAGTGGTTTTCGTTTTTTCTCGAAAATCGTCCCAAGGTCCCAAGTTATGCGAGTGTGATTCGTTGTGGGAGGTTGGAAGTTGTGAATGCTGCCGATATTGTTGTTGGTGATATTTGCGAGGTTTCTTTTGGAGACCAAATTCCAGCAGACATTCGTATCATCTCGAGTAATCATCTCAAGGTGAGTGCTTTAACAGCAAATCAAATCCGAATTGTCCTGAACAATCTCAAATGTGACATTCTTAATATTTTGCAAAAAACAAGCAAATACGAGGGAACAAACTACAGGCCACGGAAGTAATTAAATGTTGAAATAAAATTGTAGGTAGACAATTCGTCATTGACTGGTGAGTCGGATCCACAACTACGAGTAGTGGCATGTACCAGTGAAAATCCAATGGAGACTAAGAATCTAGCATTTTTCTCGACCAATGCTTTAGAAGGTAATTATTTTTACAATTTTAATTGACATCTAACAAGTAAGGTCGACTCATCTGTAACAAATCAACTGGCATATTAAATGATTTTAAATTTGTTGAACTTCGACGCCAGCCGACGGTAAATGTCATGCAACGGGCACAACGTACTGAAAGGCGGCTGAAATTCTCGTTATCAAAGTTCCTACTTTGTTAACAAGGGGAACTTCGTTCCACTTGTCCACAGAGCAGATGAAAGTCTATTATTATTATACAGATCCATGAATTTTAGCAAACCATTTACCCATTTACCAACTGTAATCGAGTGTCGAAGAGTTTTTAAGCGTTGAGAAAAGTCTCCTCGGTCTTCAAAATTATTTACTGGTCACCTGTAAATAATTTTGAGTACCCAAGAGACTTTTCTCAACGCTTAAAAACTCTCCGAAACTCGATTTTATCACGCAACTACGAGATACAACCAAAATTTATAAAATTCTGGGTGACCGAATATTCACTTTAAATTACCTTGGGACATTAGAAACACGTTTAAAATAGTTAATTAAGGTCCCTGAACAGTGTAGGAACTTTGAAAAATCGAAAATAATTTTTTTTTACAAAAAAGATCATAAAAATAATGATTAAAAAATTTTCCTGAAGCCAAATTGGGCTTCCTTTAGATATCTTCGGGGGTTTTAGTCTACACTCAAATTGGAGTATTGAAAACTGATCGGGTAGTAGGAAAATGAAGGGAGACGTTTTGACAAAAATTATGTTTTCCAAAATAAATCTTGCAAAATTGTCGAGCCATCAAACATCAATGAGACAAAAAGAATAAATTAAATTAATTCTTTTTTAACTTTCTTATTTAACAAAATACGTATTACAGATTGCAGATTCATAATTCATGAAAGCGAAGTGGAATACCAATCTTTGAATAGTGGAAGACGACTGTGTGAAAAAAA
>WJFB01003187.1:0-14322 GCA_009870185.1 Pygmarrhopalites habei | reverse complement strand
TGTCAAATGGAGGACACACAAATTATGAAGTCTTTTCTAATCTTTTGAATTTTGGCGCTATAATTGTTGACCTATTGACCTCAAATAAGGTGGACTAGATCCGCATTTTGAAGCTCTACAAAACTGTATTTGTGGATTTTTTTTGTCATGTCAGGGGTCAGCTGTAGAGGGGGGGGAACAAATGGTTATTGAGTACCCTGTACATTCCAAACATTTGTGACTACTGTAATGACTCGTCCAGGTGTCACATTTTATGACATGCAACATTTGGCAGACTCAAAATGTCAGTCATAATTTTATTTGAATTTTTGTATACACTACGGAAAATGTTCTTCAAAATAGAATAAATATTCCTGTCAATTTTTGAACGAATCATTTTAGACATTTTCCATGTGAAGCATATCTCGATCTACCGTAAAAGCACATAAATCCAGAACCAAATATTCAAACGTAGTTTTTCTGAGACAGGATTTATATTTTTACGGTGGTTTATAACAAATTTTATGAAAACACAAACAAATTTCTGTCCTGGTTTAACTGAAAAATTCTGTGATTTTATTCTTTTGACATTTTCCCTGGTGGATCCAAAGATCAACTGTGTTGTATTCATAATAAAATCAAAAAAACCTTTCTCTTTGCTTTCTCTCTCCCTACTTTCGCAATCAGTCCACATTCACTCCCCGGCGCTAACCCGTGATTGGATAGCAATTTGATTTGACATGATTTGAAGCACATTGAAAAGCCGTGTGTGTCATACATAATATTTTTTTATTTGATTTTGCACGGCAAATAAAGATATTTGCCATATGAAATGTTTCCAACAATGAATTTATGTGTCATCCCTTAAAATATTTGTAGTATTGTTATTTCATGGACAGATACAGCCAGAAAAGAGATAAAGAAAACATGTGAAAAAAATGGAATAATTTTCAGTTGTTTTAAAGTCAAACAATTTTTTTACTCTCTCCTGAAATTGCACTGACATTGACTTTGACTTTTTTTCCTTTTGTTTGTGTGTGACAGGTTGGGTCGTTGTTATTGGCAAGGGTGACGGGTCTAGAAGGGAGTTGGCAGTCAGATGACGACTCGGCGAGTTCCACGGATGGTTGTGTATCCATGCAAATTTCACCAGGACGAAATTCCACCATCTCCTCGTCCACAACTTACAATTCCGTTCTGTTCAACTCTGAATTTGATCTTACATTGGATGATCGATCCATCCTGACAGCCATTCGACAACTCAACTTTATTCAGATGAAACGTAAGTATTTTTTACATATATTTTTCTCATTATCCTTTAAAAAAATGTGTGTTCTGCCAATTATTCTTTATTTTTAGAAGTTGTCATAAGTATTTTCTGAAATTTTTAGTGTCATCAATATTATTTGGCTTCATGTATTAGAAGGATTTATTTTTGCTATGAATAATTTAGCAATGTCGATTACATTCCTTATGGTATTAGTTTAATAGTTCCAGTCATAAATGTTTGTATTTTTTAATTGGTCTTGAATAGTTTTTAAGCTTAACTACGAGCATTCATGAATCTTCTCAATGTTGTTGTTATGTTGTGGGAAATGAAAAGAATATATTTTATTTTTTCACATCCAAATTTGCATGAAAAAATGTTTTTATTTGAAAACCCCATTTTTTAGAAAAAAAATCCTCCTCAAAATTCATAAATTCTGTGCTACAGCTGTGCCGGAAGAATGTTACAATTGATTAGATTGAAAGTGCAGCCTCTCCTTCGTGGTTTCTTCCATGTCTTGCCTATTTGTGTCTTGTCTTGTGTGGTGTGTAGTGTCTTGTGAGCTTGGCATGGCATAAGAAATGCATTGCATTGAGCCGTAATGGTTTTCAGATTATTTATGCATGAAGTGGGAGATGAGGGTTAAGAAGGAGATGCCTCGGGTTCTTTTTTTCCTCTTGACTTTGATTTTATGTCGCCTCTCTTCCCTCTCTTCTTTTCCTTCTCTCTTCCCTCTTTTCGACTTGACATCACATTGCCCTCTTTTCTCCAACTTTTTTTCTCTTTCCTCTCTCTCCTTCTCACCCCTCTCATTTCCCCCTATGTC
The DNA here is from genome assembly GCA_009870185.1 of Pygmarrhopalites habei. Classification (NCBI taxonomy): domain Eukaryota; kingdom Metazoa; phylum Arthropoda; class Collembola; order Symphypleona; family Arrhopalitidae; genus Pygmarrhopalites; species Pygmarrhopalites habei. The sequence goes on along the minus strand of WJFB01003187.1, from coordinate 12,250 downwards.
TTGTACACTGAATGTCTTTTCACCCTCAACATCTTTGATGGGGAGAGAGAGACGGAACACGACACACAGTACACACACACAAATCGTGCGTGTCTGTGTGCGTGTAAAAAAAATTTTCCTCATGCCACTTTAACAAGGAAAAGATGAAAAATATCTGGAAGCTTCTTCACCCGCCTTGGCGGCAGCCTGTCTCCTCCTTCTTCCTCTTCTTCTGAATCTCTTGACAAAACTCTTTTTTTCTTGTTCCTTATTTTGCCACGTCATCCCTATTGACATTGCCTGTACAAACTTTCCATTGACACAAGTCAACACCAAAGCATGCAGAAAATTAGACTCACACTTCCCTCACTTTTTTCCCTCACTTGTCACTTGAAAACTCGAGAGAGATAGAGAGAGTGAATGATGAGGGTTCTTATTCTTCAAATTTTTTTACTCCTGTCCAACTTCCACGTTTATGCTTCTCAATACGGCTATTTTTTGAAAATTCTGTTAAGAAAAATTCACACATTTGTCCTGGACTTGAATTTTAAAGGTATGGAAATGTTTTTCAATATTAAATATCTTCATTACCTTGTACAGTTGCGAAAGAATGAATTATCCAAAATATTTGTTTTCAGCTTTCTTAATGAAAATAGATAAAACTCCCCCTTTAAATGTGTCGTTGTACTTTAAAATATTTTTGAAATTGCAAGTCTAAATGTAATTGGACTGGATATTGAAATTGAAAGACTCAAATATCAATCAAAGGGGAAAAAAGTATTTAGAAAAATGTAATAAAAAATTTATGAAAGGGATGGCGTACAATGGGCGCCGACACAATTGAATCAATTCACTCAAGATTAAGAGATGCAAAGGAGGAAGAAAAGAAGGGTATTGGCTAAAAAGAGAATTTGGGATGGAAGGGCACGTGACTTTTAGGGATCGGGAGTAGGGGGGAATAGAGAGGGAGAGAAAGCAGATGACAATATATCCTTGTCTCCGCTCCAGATGACGATAATTGCTCCACTTTGACATGAGGATTTGTGACGGCATTCAAATTTCTCAACTAACCATCCCATTCGCCATTTCCCCTCCTCTGCTTTTTTCTCCTCCGTAAATAAGATTGACTACGTAATTCCACACACTACTACTAAGAGAGAGAGAGAGAGTAGAAGAAGAATAGGAAGTGTGGGAGAAGAGAAAGTTTAAAAGCAAAGTTAAAAGGGTAGAATCCTCTTTTGTTCATTGTACTAGGACTAATTTTGGTCTGTGTGTCACAAACTCCATGTTCTTCCTCCTCTTGTTGTGTAGAATTTACTAATTGTGTGACAACGAAAATGAGGTCACACTCTCTAAAACTCTACATCCGCATCCCCCATCCTCCCTAGCTCTTTAGTAGTCAACCTCAGTTGACTATTAATTGGCATGACTAAATTTTTTGCATGCAAGATTGTACACTCGCTAAAATCCTGCCGAGCTTTCTCCTCTTCTGAATAATTTTCTTGTAAGATATTTTTTGCCCCGTGCTAATAATTATAATTAAAATCCTTTCTTTATGGTCTACTTGTGATTGTGGAAATTGATATTTTGGCTTGTGCTTTTACTTTTCCTCCTTCCTCTTCTTTCTTACAAAATAATTTAATTTTTACTTCACTTCTGTGTACTGTAAGGGTGTAATAACCGATGGAATTGTTTGCTATTTTCAATTAAAGCTGCAAAGGATGGAGAGGAAAGAAAACCTGCAGGTCAGTGAATTTGTGTGTGAGTGTGTTTTTATAACACGGAGGGCACCAGATTCTCAGCCCTACAGGCATCAACTTGTCTTTATTTTAAATTCTACAATTTAGGCATTCAACAATTTTACCCGTTTCTTCCTCCTCCTCCTCATTTCTAGCCTGATTGAAATGCAAGCACGCAAAGTCTCTTAATTTCTACTTCCTCCTCTTCTCACCCATTCCATCATACACTGTTCCCTCCTTCTTAGACTTTCACTTTACAAATTTGGGGCAGAGCACACGTACCTCCAGTAGAATGAAAGAGGAGTGAGAGAGTGAGAGACAAGCTTAATAGCAAAAGTCATGTATTTCCGACTTTGATTTCTAAATTTCGATGCCAGTCAAGGAGGAACCGGCTGTTGGCCACTCTACTCCCTTCTACATCTTACCACCGGCTGACTTTAATCTATTTTAATCTTCCTAAATACTCAAATCATAAGACACTGGCTTTACCCTCGAAACTTGGTGGAGGGTTCGAAGAGTCAGAATACACAGAGCAGCACACTGTTTCACCTTCCTCTTTATTACATTGAGTTTTCAAGAGGGCGGATACCTTCTCCATGGCATCATCATCATTTTCAGCATATCTTCGAAGAACTTGGCTCAACTGAGATAGAGAGAATTTAGCCAGATTGTGCCATTCCAAAATTAGAGGAAGGGGACCAGTGAAAATGGTTTTAAGAAATTAACATTAATTCGTAGTATGAAATATTATTCCATTTTAAAACAAAAATTAGAAACTGCCATTTCAAATATTAAAATAAATTTAGCTATTTTATTTTTTCTTGACCCAACAATTTTCAAGATCCATTATTCGGGCTTGGCTTTTTGCAACCGACTGCTCATCCAGTTGTAAATGAAATATGATAACTCTAATTAAATATGACACGTGCATAGCGAAAAGTATGATAAAATTTTGTACTGCTTACAAAGAAAATCAGATATTCTTGTTGACAGCCTTCACATACTGATGATGAAAACAAGTGTGTGTGTGATAAATAGTAAGGAACGTCAATACTTGATGATAATTTGATTGGTTATGTAGTTTGTGTGTGGCAGGGAGAATTCTTTTATAGAAGGAGATGAAGAAAAAGTTTCCAGGTTCTTCTGTCTAGGGTTGGGTAGGACGAGTAAATTACGTTTGTTGAAATATTGAGTATTCACAACTTCGGGTTGTGATGAACATTTCTCTCTCTCTCCTTCTCTCTGCACTTCCTCCGCACTCCTGTGGAAAAAATACGGATGCACACACACGGTAGAAGTAGTCCTAGGAGAAGAAAAAAAGGGAGAAGGAGGAGACAAATTAAAAGATTCATGCAAAGCGTGTTCTCTAACGAGGAATAGGACCAATGGGACTAACATTTCATTCTCCTGACATTGATGGATATGCAAAATTGACTGGGATGAAAAACTGCAGTCATGAGAGAAAGAGTTGAAGGGAAAAAAAGAAGGGGGAAAAAATAACGAACCTCCTTCTCTTGGAACAAAAGAGAGACTGAGAACTCACAGCACACACACACATACACAAACTGTACACACACAGTGCATTGTGCAGCCAAAAAGTCATTTTAAAAAATTGTATGTACACCAAATATGAATTACTGACGTAGATTTTTATCTGCTAACACACACAGTCATGTATATGTACTGTACATACAATCCTGTCATGAAGCCAAGAAACTGAGACTCTTCTACTCTTCTTTTAGAGTCCAAATTGGTGAGGAGAAAATATCCATTCTAATTCTCCACCCCCCCAGACTGAATGATGGTCTGATTAATTAATTAGAAATTTAACGAGGCTTACACGTGAACATTTCAACATTCTTCCTTCCCCTCCCCTTGCACTCCATGTACATCATTACACTCTTAGAAATCACATTCAAATTGCAATAGGTATATCAGTACTAAATAAGATTCTTCTTTTTCACCTTTCTCCTTACAGCTAATTTTAGAATTTTTACTAGAAAAAATTATCAGAGTTCATTGTCCTATCTCTAGCCGTGCAAAATTTAAATATGATCCATTTTAATACTGCTCAAGATGAACCTGTTCTAATGACAGTTTACATATTAAATTGAAAGTGGAGAGTGTAAAAGGGGAGGAGGAGGAAGACTGTTGCTCCTCATCCGACTCCACTCCGTTGTTAATTGAATAATTCGGAATCTTTCCATCATGTCAAAGATAATAGATTAATGATGCCGAGGGAGCAGGGAGACTGGAGTTGATTTGCATAATTTATTGTCTGCAATTCCATGCACAACTCATCCTTCGCCTCCTCCTCCTCCTCTTCCAGATATAGAGAGGCGAGACTCTCCAGTCGCCTCATACTCTTCCAACAGTCAAGCCACTTTATCCACACACACACACACATGCAACGGCCGCTGGAACAGTTAGAAGGAAAAGAGAAGATGAGCAAGAAAGTCAAAAAGCCGGCCCTCTTGACTCTCTTCACTCCTTATCTCGAAAATTTTGTGAACACTCTGAAAACTTGACTTTGACTTTATCTCCTCCTTTCCCTCTCTCGCTCTACACACACACGCACACTACACTTGACTTTGTGTGTGTGATGTGTTTAGCCTGCTAAAAAGTAACTCATCTCTCTCACCGTCGTCACCATCACCATCATCGTGATAACTTTGTCCCCTCCTCTCTCTCTCTCTCTCTCTTTCTTCCTTTCTCTTGTCTCCACAAGGAAAATTTTGCATTTGACGTCAACTTTAACTCTGTCCACAGCAAAGAGAGTGTGTGTGTGACTTTCAGCTAGCAAACTCTGTCATTTCCTTCCTCTCTCTTCCTGTGACTCTCCAGAGTCCTACATTAACTCGACTGTTGCGCTTCTTCTCCAGTTAATTTTTTGTCCTTCATCTTTTTCTCTCTCCGGAATATTTCTTTTCTTCCTGTCCTTTGTGTACAAAATGGAACAAATTTAAGTGACTCTCCAGCCCGCCACACTCACAGACACACAAATATTTACGTTCTCTTTAAAAATCCTCCAGTCAATGAAGAATGGGCGACTTGGGTAGAAATGTTCAAAATTTTCAGAAATTTTAATTAATTTAAAACATCCATAAAAATTTGAGTAAAGTACAAGCTCAAGGGTAGAAACTCGGCAGAGAACGTCACAGAAAAAAATCGAGACATTTAAAAGTCTCGATGGAGTCATGTCATGATTATTTGATGCATGTGAAGGGAGCTCAGTGGAAGAGTACAAATATTGAAAAATTGGGTGAAGTTCGAGTTGTCTTAAAGACTGTTGTTGTTTACTAAAAAATTGACGAGATATTGCAAGACTGCAATTAAATCCATGCTCTCTTCTTCTAAAGAAAGGGAAAGGAAAGGAAGGGTAAACAGTAAACACAAATAGTTTTGCAGAACTGCAAACGACCCTTGCACAAAACTCGAGACTTTCTTCGTTTGTGTGACTTCAGACAACAAACAAAGAGATCCGGTGATGATGTAATGGGCAAATAATTTGACAAAAAGTAGAGCTCAGCTGAGTTTTAGGAGATGGAGGAAAATAACACAATCATCATTCTGCAATTTCACGTTTTTGTTTGTCTTTATGTCTACATGATGTTTGTGCCTGTGTACTGTGTACATACGTGTGTCTGCCTGTGGTTGGGATAGACCATGCGGAAATGAAAGAGTTAAACAAGGGAAAGTTTCACCGGAAACGACCGGCCTTGATCTCAATAGAATGATGATGATAATGCAATGGTGTGCTTCATGACATGGTCTTAGCATAACATTCGCCATTTGCCATTTGCCTTTGTTTTCTACTGCTGTACTCCTTGGAGACTTGAAGGATGAATTGAAAGAGAGAGAGAGGGGGAGTGGAATGATGAAATGTTAGGAGGGAAAGGAGGAAAGTGATGCTTTTACCTTTGTGTATATACACAAAATGGAAAATAAAATCAGATAGAGAAGGGGAAAAGGAAGGATGGATATTTACCCAGTCAAAAGCGGTGGAAAGGGACACAAAAAGAGCGAAAGAGAGAGAGAGTGAGTGAAAGGATAGGGAAAGGGGGGAAAGAAAAGTACAAGTTGTTCATTATAAATTCATAATTGGATTATTTGTTTCATTTGGTGGGAGAGGTGGGGGAGGAGGAGGATTGGGGCTGGAAAAGTGAGATAGAGGAAATCAGAGGGCAATGCCATGCAAAATGGGGAAGAGAGAAAGATGAAATGATAAAAGCTCCACACACACACTCACACACATACCCAGAGTGAAGACACACACTTGGAATTCTGCCGCAGTTTGAAATTACATTTGTACATACTTTTTAATACAATCTACACCATAACATGTTATACATACTTGTAAATACATACTGTGTACATACATGTAAATACACACTGGGTGAAATGCAAGGAGAATGTCTAAAAGTAGAGTCGTGGAGGAGGGAGATGAGAGACTCCTCTTCTGTTTCCTCCCCTCTTTGTAGTCCAAACAGAAAGTGTGTGAGGGTCTTAATTGAGTGGTGTGCTATGCAAAGGGGGAGAAAAGAGGAGGGAGAGACACAAGATTTTCTCCCGTAAAATGTCTTCCTTCCTCCTCCTCCAAAGTTGTGTCCTCATCTTTTGTTCTCACTTTGTCACAAACTACCGCCACTGCAACTGTTTATACCTACACTGAAACGGGATGGCTGAAGGCTGTAGGCAGAGAGATGTAATAATATTAAATAGAAAATGTAGTCTTCCTCATATTCAAAATACCGTCAGCACTTTACTCCCCACAACACAACACAACACACGGTTTCCAGGGGGCCAAAGGGAGGGGCTCAAAAAGGTGAAGAGTGAACTTAGCATCATCTATTTATTTGTACAAATCCAGAGTGTGTGTGTGTGTGTGTGTGGAGAGAGGGTAGAAGCAATGAACCATTCTTTTGCCCGTCTTTTGTATGCCGACTTCCTTTTTAGCTTTAAAACCATTTTCTCTGATTCCATGGTGGTGGTGACATGTGACGAGAGGGAGGGCCATGTTCATGTCAAGGGTTCAGTTCTAGGGGGGTTGGGTGATGAGGCGAGGAGAGAAATTTTTTTCTACCCTCTTTTCCTCCCTCTTCCCTCTTCCCTTTTTCTCAAGACAAGAGTGACACACAAGCAAATTTGATTTCAAATATTCCGCTTTCTCTCTCTCTATCTCTCTCTCATTTTTCTCCCCTCATTTTTTGGCAGAGTGGCAGAGAAAGAGAGTTCAAGTCTTATCTCTATCTTTCCGGGCAAGCCGTTGACACTGATGACAGGTTTTCGTTTTGCTCTGATGACTCCCCCAACTCTTTTCTTCTCTCTTCGAGACGACTATTTTAACTCGTGTTGAAGGAAAGGGTGTGTGTGTGGGGGCACAGTGTTGCAGACACACTTCTCTAAATTCTAAAATCTTGTCCTTTGATATTTAGGTATGTACTTAATGAGAGAGAAAACCTTTTTCTTTTTGCTTTCCAAAACGTTGTCTGACATTATCATGAAAATCTCTTCAGCTCCACCATGTCAACGTGAGATGCATTCCCAAATATTCTCATGGAGATTTGGAATGAAATTACCTTGAGTATTATCGTGTGCATTCGCAGACCTTTTTCAACAAACTTCTCCAAATATTTCATAAATTAAAAGTTTCAAACATAATTTTAGGAGGCGTCATTTTTAAAAATTCTGGTTTAATTTTTTCTTATTTTCCAATATGCATTTTAAACTCACAAGAAATTCTTTTAATGGTATCTTCCGTGAAATTGTCTAGCATCTCACACAAAATTCTGCAGACTTTCAAAAATTTCCAAACATGGCATCCCATTTAAAATTTAATTTCCTCCATCATCACTGAAAACTGGTCATTGAATGGACGGATTTTGAAACATGGGGATGTTGGAGTGTGCCATAATTTTGAATTAAATCCTCATTCTTCCGATTCCTGTCGATAAAATAGTCGAAAATTGTTCCATAGAGCATCAAAAATGGTTTCACTCTCCCTCTCACTTCCAGACTTGAGTTTTCCATTGGCAGCCAGGCTGTGAGTAAAGTATTGAACTTCTCGTTTTCTTTACATTTTGAGAAAGTGCTGGTCAATGGGAATGCAGTGCAGTAAAGTTTAGCCATAACAGTTAGCAAGGGAGAGAGAGAGAGAGCCAAGACTACTAGTGTTAGTGTTCCAGTGCAGATGCAGTAGGCATTTGTCACTTGAGAGACGTTTGGGAATTATACTTTTTTTTCTCTCTAGCCACTTTTCCTTCCCCCTCTTTCTCTCTTCCTCCACCATTTCCTTCCTCCCGCCATGATACCCTCACACTGAAATATGTGGAGCTGGTACACTTTGATCACAGCCAAAAAAACTCAGACACGCACACACCCTTGTGATACGAGGTTATAAAATATTTCCTCCACTCTTTGGGTATCTCTATGACTAGAATTGGAACAATGAGCCCTTCACATCTTCACACACAGTATGCTTTTATCTTTTCCTCACACCCAATAAAAGGCCATTGGAGGCGTGTGGATTGACCTGGTAAAACAAAAAATTGAATAAAATGAAATTACTCTACATGATAGGCCACATGTTTGAAGGGTATGGGTGCGTGTGTGTGGAGGATAAAGATGTAGAAGGAAAAATATGATATGATACACTTTCTTTAATGGATGACCCTCAGAAGACCCATATCTTGTCTTCGTCCTCTTCCTTATGATACAAGAGAAAATGTTTCAAAAAATATCCGGATGAAAACTATTGACGTCTATTACCGTACATTACTTAACAAGCTTTCACTTTCTTGTGCTGCTGCTTCATCCGAGACTTTGGAAAGAAAGAAGAGTACTATGTAGAGGGCCATAACTCCATTGTCTTGACTTTTTGGTGGGTGGGAGAAATTTACGAAACACAATAAGATACAGGCTTGTAAAAAAGTTTGTCCAGAGGAAAAGAGATTCATTTTATTATGTATTTGTCGTTGGGGAGAATGAAGATTTCGTACAAAGGGGAGAAATAGATACAAGGAGAAAGCCAAAAGACCTTTTAGGAAATTTCTTCCATTAGAACCCCACAAGTTTGTTAATAGGGAAACTGGAGAAGGGGGAACATTTTCTCCATTTTGTCCCAGGGTTTTTCTTGTTCTTGTTTTATTTTGGTAGTGTGAAGAAAGAAGTCTCGTTCCACTGTAAGGAAATGTACTTTCACGTATTAATAGTCATTTGACTTTCACTGATACAAATGTGTCTTTACTTTCTACCTGTCTTTGTTTGTAAATATTTTTTATCCTAATTAAGTATACAGGTCCATAATTTCGTACATTTTCATTTACCATGGCACCACCGGCCGAAACCAATTTTTTCGGACTTGTCGGGGTCCCATTAGACTAAAAAACCCGAAGGCGACCCCAGAAAACCGAATTTGGCTTCAGGAAAAATTTCCAAAGATCATTTTTATGACTTTTTTTGAGAAAAAAATTTGTTTTCTTTGGGTCTTCTGTAGTCTGGACACTACTCAGAGACCTCAATTAAACATTTTAAACGCGTTTTTAACGTTCCAGAGTCATCTACAAGCTAATATCCGGTCAACCAGAATTTCATAGATTTTGACTCAATTTCAATGTTGAGTAAAGACAATGAAGCCCACGAGATTGACCTGACGGGACGAAAAGTGGAGTTGACTGGGCGCAAACTTATACGAGATAAAAGAAATAAATCTATTTGTTAATTGTCTCTTTTGAGATTATAACATATTTTTATGAACTTTTGAAATCCAGAGACTCATTGCAATATTTGGCATATATATAGGCATATATATATAATATATGGCATCAAGTCACGAATTATTAATTACTATTTGTACGCTGGTGGTTCAATGGCAAATGAAATCATATAGATTGATTAGACCTGTTTACTTATTAATAATATTTGCTCTGCGGACGAGTGGGACGAAGTCCCGCTTGTTCCTCCGATATTATTTAGTTCATGTTGGCTACAGTACTAAATTTTTTATACACAAAATTATATAAACCAGTTAGCTTAGTCAGGAAAAATAAAAATCTTACTCGTTTCTTCATATCTTCAAGTATTTTAGGCCTAAAGGGTAACAGTGCATTTCGTTTGGGCATTGATAGTAATGGAGAAAACTTTCACTGTCCTGTCCTCACATTTTTGTAATGTGTAGCCTTCACCATTTGTCTCTCTTTCAGTCATAGGATATGAAATGGAGGGAAAGGCAGAGGAGGAAATAAAACAAATTCAATATTTATGTGGCCACTCACACACACACGTTATAATATTTTTTCAGTTGTTGTCTCCCATACATTACATACTTTTACCGTACTTTCTCTTAAAGACGTCTGCTTTCCTCAGACAACCGTCCTAGTTTCCAATGAAAGAAAATTCCAAAAATTGAAATTGAACTCGTTTATAATTTATTACAGCAAATTGATCTTAAATTCTAAAGAAATATAAGCCGAAATTGTCATTTAGGAATAAAAAGTAGGAACCTAGTACAAAAAGGAAATACGGAACGTATATACGTATAAGTACAAGAAGCATTCATGTTCATCACGGAGTAATACCCTAGTTTTATGATTCCTTGTCCCTCTATCTCTATCTCCTGCATTTCTTTATGACGATGAAAAACTTTTGGGTTGTCGCCTCAGCACCCGGCCACCCCATACAGCTAGTCAAGATAATTGTGATTTCTGGCGTGTAAAGGACACATGTAAAAATCCCCCTACACTTTTCTTATTCTCCAAAGTACTTTCTCCATATCATCCGTATAGACGGATGCCAAGAATTGCAGTTGATATAATTCGTCTCTCTTCTGCTTAGTAGTGAGGGAAAGTTGAAGAAGGTTTATGTTAGTCCGGGTCATGGTTTGTCTTGTGTGATTTACCTCACCAGTTTGTGGTCTATGACCACAAGGACACAAAGATAGAAGAATGCAGGAGTGAGTCGTAAAAAATACCACCTATAAATGTTACACGTACACTTCCTCCTTTCTCTCTTCCTTGTTCTCCCTTGCCCACAATTGTATATGGAGTCTAATCCTAAAACTTTCCTTTGTTTTCTTTATACTTTGAATCCATGTCCAAAAAGTTAAGTCGATTGTGTGGAAGGAGCTGGAGCTCCAGGCGGACGTTGCACGGGTGAAATTCCTTGTAAATTGTTACAGGATGCACTGCAATGTTAATGGCACTGCGTTTCTGCAATTCTGATCTCTCTCTCTTGTTCTTCGTTGTCTTTCTCCCTGTTTCGGTGGGTATCTTCCAAGAGGGAGAATCCTCCGGCCCAATGTCCCATCATTATCAAATCAAAAGCCAAAGTAATCGTAAATTCTTCCAAGTCATTTCCTCTCCATTTTATCTCTCCACATAAACTAAAGTATAGGATGTGCACAGTCCATCTCCTTTCGCTTTCTCTTTTACCCCAGAGACTTTTCTCTCTGAAGAACCCCGTCCGTTTTACGAGGGTCCTATTAAATCTCTCGATCCTCATCTCTCCCTCTCTTCCTCCTCCTCACCATCTATCTTCTTTTAATATAAAAATGAGACCATTTGAATGCACTCCAGCTTTACTCCTCTTCTCCTCTTTTCTGACTAATCAGAGTGCAATCCTGAATTTAGCTGAGGTCATTCTAGTAAATAAGTTCTGTGCATTAGTTAATTTTTAATCAACTTTCTTTTTGAAAATCTTCTTCCATGCCTTTCCTTAAATACATGTACATTATTTTCTCTATCCATTTTTTCCTGTAGTTAAGGAAGATAATGCGTGTAAACTACTGCTTAATGGGTCCTCCATTAGACCGGCTTTCTTTGGGCTTGAAAAATCATTGAGTTTGTCCATTTATTATGTACCTGGAGTTAGAAGGAATGAGGATTGAGAAAGTTATCCGTTGATTTTTCCTGAAATTCAAGCGGATCCACAGCTGAGAGAGGGGGGGAAAGAGGAGCTTGGACAAAAGGAGGGGATACTTTGGAGAGAGGACTCTCACCAAAGTGCATAGAACAAAGTGCATAGAAGAGAGAAGATGGTTTTTCATTTGAGGATAGGAGAGAAGAGGAGAGTTGGGAAAGAGACCATAATGGAAGTGAATAATATACACTGGAATGAATTCCCAAGTGAACTCTAATCCCGAAGAGAGAGAGTGAAAGTTCATTTATCCTAATGTTTGTGGCAAAAGAAGAGTCAGGATGGATCATTCTAGTCAACACACAATATTCTCCCTTTTCTTCCTCCTTTCCTTTTACTTTTACCTCCAACAATTCTCAAATCCACATCGTATCGTCCCTCCATTTTATCTCCCTTTCAACCCACTGTCAATACTCCATTACACCTACCCTAATGCCCCGTGCCAAAACTGGATATTACAATGGACAGTATTGGGGAGGAGAAAGGCTAGAGAAAATAGGGAGAGGAGGGTGACCAATAACACATTGAATTACGATATAATTTCTAGATTAAACGATGGTTCTTACCTGAAGTTTAATCATAATTATACGAGTCGTCCATCCGAATAATTAACCATGTAG
>WJFB01003186.1:0-14330 GCA_009870185.1 Pygmarrhopalites habei | reverse complement strand
CAGACTCACGTGTGATAGGTTGAAAACAGGGTAGTAGGATTCAGCTACTAGAATTCTTTTACAACCCAATTTGTAGTCTGGCATCAATTGTGAAATGAGGACGTCCTTCCCTTGTAATTGCTTCTTCATGTGATTCCGGGCTTCACGGGTTCCTGTCGGTTATAATTCAATACATTTTTCATTTCATGTCAAATTAAAATCTAAGTAACTCATTGAAAAAAATAGTGTTTAGCACTATGTACAATTCACAGCACAAGAGAAGGAAACAAATACGTAATTTAGGATGGGACTAACCCAAGTAGTTGAGTGTAGAGTTTGCTTTGAACACAAAGAAATGTAATTCATTAAACAGGAAGATGAAACAACGGAAGAGCCACATGATGATTGGGAGATAAGTGAATAATTTCTTGGTCCAGTTTGGAAAATTAAACTGAAAGGTTTGAGAAGAGAGAGAGAGAGAACGTGAGAAAACCTTCATTCGAGTGACTGACACACAATTTTATTGTGCTTGCTAGGAAATATTGTACTACAAGGGATTTAGTAGGTTACAAACCTGAGTCCGTGGTTCTACCCAGGCCGGCCGTCGTTGGTAAGAATGAAGTTCCTTCACATCCGCTGCTATCTCTGGCTACTCAAATGAGGGTGTGAGAAAGTATGACTTGTGTTAAAAATAATTGAGAATGATCAAAAGTAATTTTCAGGAAACTTGTGTCTTAATTTGAAGAAAATGCATACAATGATTTGAATGGCACTCGCTCCACTGCCAATGATCCCAACTTTCTTCCCCTTCAAATTCAATTTGGAGTCCCACTCGGCAGAGTGGATGATGGGTCCCTTGAACTGTTTGAATTCTTCCGGGATGTGAGGGACACGCAAAGCTCCTACACCAGAAATACTAAAATTTCCAATTGAAACTGTGATTAAACGTTAATTTTCTCATTCCATTTCCAATAAAATATTGGAAATGGAAAGGAGGAAAAAAGGGATTCGGTCACGGAAAGTAGAGGCTTTCTGTGACAAAGTCTCTTTCTTTGGGGACTACGAATCCTGGTCTGTTATATATTGTTGTTGCCTTGTTTTGTTGTTGGTGTGGGGATGTAGATGGACGGAATGAGTTAAATGTGTGAGGTACAGATAAACTGTGGAGTACAGTCAACTTGGGTGGTCCCCATTGGAAAGAGGAATCTCGTAGGCCAGGCTCAACTATGTATTTAATTTGTTGTCTACACGTTTTTCACAACGGGAACCACCCAAGTTGACTGTACTTGACTCGCAGCTTCCCTTCCGTATGGAGCCCTCCTCTGTGACCTCACACTGCACACACATATTGAAAATGTCATTTTCCCTGTCATCCATCCACACTCCCATACGAACAATAAAGCAACGCACTCCATAATTCTATACTGTCGTACATTATGAAAAATATAAGACAAATAGATGGATATCGAACATACAAGAAATCGAAGGTGAGGGTTTGTTCCGAATTCTTCTTCTTATCCAGGACAGTGATATTCCACTGACCTTGACCCTCATCCCACACTGCACCCTTGACTTGGTGTAAAAATTTGGTCTTCTTGTACAGTCCATATTTCTTTGCCGTGTTCGTCATGTACGCCTGGATTTCATCGTAGCTACTGTAATTTTTACTCCAATCTAAAAATCAATAATTGAAGAATATTGTGCATAATATTAAAATTAATTTTCATTATGCAGCTTAAGTTTAATTGTGTCGTATCTTCAAAATTGAGAACAATTAATTTCAGGATTGTCCTTGTAAATTCAAATTCCTCAGTTAAATTTTAAAACATGTAAGGCTACATTTTTTCAAGGTACACCTTTAGTTTAATAGAGCCAATCAATCAAAAATGAAACGGTGAGTAATATTTTTGTAGATAATAGTATTGAACTTTGGATGAGAATGGTCAGTTTACAAATTGACCATGATCTTCTCCACAATCTGTTTTTGTGGTTGAGTATTGGAATCTATTTTTGTATTCAAGGTCTACTTTTTACATGCATTATATTTATAACGTTAATTGTAATTAATCGTCGGTGCACTAAAACTGGTGAGTAACTACGCTTACATAATTATTGTCAGTAAATTTACAAACAAAATGTTTACTTACTTGGATTCAACTCGAAGGAGTAGCTGTAGAAATGGCTCTGCACAAAAAAAATTCATTTCTTAAGCATTTTAAGCATTTACCTTTTATTTTCAAAAATTTCTCAATATTTTGATTACCTGGACATCACAGGCACAGCCGGGGTACTTGTTACTCCACCAAGTCCCTCCGTAATCTGTATTCTCATCAAAAATGGTGTAGGATGTAATCCCCAGTTGCTTCTCCAGTTGAATTGCAGCACAAATCCCGGAGAATCTGAGAATCATCCCATTTTAAATTGGTAAAATAAAAAACAAAGTTTTGCTAATAAAAAATTGAAATGGAGAGTTAATAAATTTACCCTCCCCCCGCAATGGCCACGCTCACATTTTTGAGACTTTTTGAATTTGGCATGTTTGCTTTTCAAATCCTTCCGTTCGTCTACGCTAGTCCAGGATCAGACCCACGATTTTGAATGGAAGTGTGTGTGTGTGGTGTGATGTACAGTTTTTGAGTCAAGAGTATCACGAGGATTTTTGCGGTACATTGGGAGAGAGAGTTGAGAGCACACAATGTGTGTCACACTTATATAACGTACGTACACACAGTTTTATCAGTCTGCGATTACAGTTTTATATACTGAGAGCTTGGGTCATCCTCTTCTGACTCAGATTAAAAATGGAGTTGAATGAGTGGGGAAAAATATGCTCAGCCGATGCTGTACAAAGTGCGAGAAATGTGGGATGTTGGTCTGTCACAAGTTGACCAGAGACAATGAGAAGGTATCGTAAAAAATTGTGCTATCTATCTAAACTCTTTGTATCATAGTTCAAGTAGTTTTTCCCGTATTCCACTCAAATGTGAGGAAAATGCAATGAAATCACTTTTCCCTTTTGGCTGGAATCTGTGGATTTCTTTCTTGTCGCCGCACCGATTATGAGTAGAATGATTTGTTGGACAAATTTCCAAACTCAACATCAAGTCGTCTAGAATTGGAGGATCTCCAGGTCCTCAGGTGACCCATTTTATTTTACACAAGCATCCAGGACCTTTAGTAGAACTGTCAGTCAACCGAGTCTAATAAATAATCGTGAGTGGAGACTGAACTCATTCTAGCCAAGCAAAGCGTCCAGTCAATGACAGTCAGGGGACAAGGTCTTAATGCAGGTTCCTAGGACTTTGATGGGGGTCCCGCACCTACATGAAGGTCCCTGGAGTTTTGTGTCCCAGGGATCTACATTAAGACCTTGTCTCCTGACTGAATGAGAGTCAATGAAGCTCAACTTCCCGACAGAAAATAAAAATATTTTGTACTATACTTTATTCTGCTGAACCCTCTGTCATTAAGCGTCACTTACACAAGCGCTTACACACTCGCAAATGTATACGTGTGTGTGTGTTAGATTTAAATAACCGTACAAGGACAACCATCTCATTGCTTAAATTAAGTTTAACGGACACTGAACGTGCTTGCATAAAGCTGGAATGTTATTTATAACAATTATTATGAAGCCAGAGTAAACACTCTCTGACTCACAGAGTCTCATACTCTTAAATCAAACTTTGATTATCAAAGTAAAAGTTTTTAGGTAGAAAGTAAATTTCCACTACTTGAAGGAAAGTTACCTATTGGGTAGAAAAATTCCTCCTGGAATGTTAAAGAAGGGTTTTCCACAGAAAGGTGGAAAGTTTCCGTTAATAAGGAGACACTTTCCCCTTCTGGGTGGCAACTTTCCACCTTTCCGTGGAAAACCCTTCTTTAATATTCAAGGTGGAAAATTTCCACCTGAAAAGTTGAGCCTTTGATTTTGCACCAACTGGAGGAAAAATTTCCATCTCGTTTACTCCTACGAGTATGAATTCTCCACTTTCTTTTAAGAGTCTCAGTCTCTGCAGAGACTGAGACGAATCATGATGCAAGTAATGGATGTACTTTTTCTGTCGATAGTAGCAAACAATAAAATTATTATTTAGATTGAAGCCGAGGTGTGTTTACAAATGAAAGAGAACTGGATTAGTCACGCGCAATTAAAATCAACTCATAAAAAAAGTAAAGTGCTTTAATATTTACGAGAGTCCCTGCCTGCCAATCCTCGTCTCTGCGTTGTACACCACTAATTTTTTTTAGAATGCCAGGAGAAGGGAGACAATTTGTGCAACTACAAAATTTACAAATATCAAAGTTGAAGCGCGTTCCATTCTCGTAAATTGTCCACTGCGAATAGCCAGGGCAGGGATTGAAGCGCAACTGACTCTGTACAATTCTCTTTGGATTTTCAAGGGAAATTGCTGTGATTTTACATGAACCTGTTCATTGAGTTGCCTCGACATTTGTGGAATCCGAAATGCTGTGTTGAACAACCCAATGTAAGCTACAATCGCAATGATGAACAATCCCCCAGAAATGACAGAAAATTCTGTATGACTTGAAATCAGTTTTATGGCTCCAAAACCTCCCAGAATGGCCATAACCAGGGAAGTGATTTTGACCAAAAGAACACAACTTGACCAACCCAGGTTGAATAAACACATTTGGAGATGAATTGTTCGGAGAGGCTGAACAAATCTTTCAAGTGGGTCCCGTCCTCCCCTCCACCTCCATCTCCTGTCAAAGAGACGTATACTCTGTATTTAAATAGGTACTTTTTAACAATTGAGAAATGTGTAAATACGTGAGGGAAGTTGGAGAAATGAGGGCCAAATCCCTGCTCAACTGGTCCATTCCCAGGGTCAGCTTGTTCATGAAGGAGAGGAGAAAGTAGGCAACGAAATGAACAGTAACAACATAGTTGATGAAAATGACAAGATCCAGGACTAGACAGATGAAGATGATTGGAAAAAAGTTGGACCATTCCGGAGGCATCAAATTGATGAAGAGGACTGGTATCCTCCGGTCCACCAGGTAGACGAGGGGGTACATGTAAACTTGGATGTACAAGGAAGGTAGTTGACAAATCAAAAGTTCCCTCCTAGACAGAGTTCCTCCCGTCCAAACAGACCCACTGCCATTCACGTGATCATCTTCTTCATTCTCATTTCTTTCCGTATCTGCCAAAAAAAACTTTACTCAATTTACACTCGACGAGTGTTCGATTTCAATTTGAAATTTGAAATTTGAAAATTTCAAACTATGATTGATAGTTAAAACACGTCCACATTTATTACCAGTGAATTTTGGATCTGTGGACAATTCGTTGAACAGAAGAACAGTGAGTTGAGGTGTACCGAAATAAAGTTGACTCATCCCATGCTTAATCAACCACATTAGAGTGGTCCACAAAATACTGATGGATAAATGATGAAGTGTTGGATGACCCCACCCCACAGACCACACAGTTTGACCCATAGCATGCAAAGCTTGTAATGAGATACCCAGTTGCCATGCCTTGAAACAGAGGCCGCGCCATCTACCAGTAGACATCCTTATCTTCCATCTGCCATCTTGTCCGTCATGGAATGTGAAGGGGAGGATGTTGAAGAAAAAACAAATAGTAAAGATTTTCCAATTTAGTCTGATCAACTTGGTACAGAATAGGAATAATGAACGTTTCCCATCCTTCCCGCTCAATTTCCTTCTATCCGATTTTGATTTTCCATTTGATAACGGAGAAGATGGGATGGGAGAACGTTCAAAAAAGTGGAGATCATTATTTTGTTTCATTTTGAGTTCTTTTGAGGTGGATGACAATTTTGATACATCAAGCCGGTTCATTTTGATTCTGAATTTCTTGAACTTTGTAAAGGTCACTTGAAGGGTCATGAAGGTATTTCAAGAGTGTAGGATTGTTGATACAGTTAATGGCTTCTGTCTGGGCGAGTTATTTTTCAGAGTTTGTCACAGTTACTAATAGATGGAGGACGAATTGTAGATACTGTGTAACTGTTTTTTACCAGAAATACCCGGGTTTTGTGATTCTCAACTTGAGAATCTCAAGCCACATAACCGATACCTGAAACTGATGCCTCGTATTTTTTTACATTAATGGATATTTTTGCAGCCATTTCTGTGCGTTCCGCTCGTCAATCCAGTCGAGAATTTACTTTGTTATTGTTTGAAATTCAGTGTGACGTAGAATTCCAGAAAAATTATCGAGCTCACATCGTTACGGAGTCATAAATTAGATAGTTGTCGAGCAAATGCCAAAAGTGTTTTCAGTGTAGGTTGTCATAGTCGATTTTTTTTATCAAAAAGTTTCACGTAAATCGACTGACCTGGGGAAACTGTGCGGGGTCCTTTGTTATTATTTTCATTACAAAATAAAAATGTTTGCTCTTTCTCTTTTATCATTGTGACAAGCTCGTGGAATTCTAGGTTACAAACAAAAACTTCAACTCAGTAAACACACGACTGATGTGACATATGATACCTACAGAAAAAAATGTAAAGTGTCAAATGCCGCGGCATCGTTCTTTTGAGAAGCGAAGCTGTAGTTTTAATTCACATCCTCGATCAAATACAAATTAACTTAGTAAATAAATTCCATTTTACTATAGTCTACAGTCTTTGTTTCCCAATAGTAGGCAATACAACTTTTGGGCCAGAGAATAGTAATCCTCCCGAGTGCGTCACCATACCAAGAACCACCTTTCTCTGTCCCCCAAACTGTCTTCTTCGTATCTTCATAAACTTTAGTCATCCAAGCATCCTCTGCACTTTTACTCACAGTCACGGCCTTGGCTCCTCTTTGAACCGACTCTTTGATCACCTGAAGAGCGAAATCCACTTGACACTCAATCATGAACACTACACTGTTGTGACCCAAAGCCTACGATTGAAAAAATCATACACGAATTTTTAATTACATTTCTTCTCTACAAAACTTGGAACTCGACTCCATTTTTTGTGGAAAGTTTCTGGCTCGGAAGAAAACTGACCGTATTGGGGCCGAGTAGGAAGAAAGCGTTGGGGACCATATTGGCCATGATTCCATAGTAAGTCCTTGGAGCTTCCTTCCTCCAGTAATCCATCAAGTCTGTACCATTTCGTGCGGTCACTTTCAAGGGACTGAAAAAATCCTGGACTTTGAATCCAGTGGCAAGGATGAGGACCTTCAAGTACATTTTTTTTTAAAAACGTTTTTTAAGGAATGTGGATGACTGCAAAAGTCTTTGGAAGTATTTGGAGAGAACTTACATCAAGTTTTTGAGAAGTGCCATTGTTAA
Organism: Pygmarrhopalites habei; assembly: GCA_009870185.1. NCBI lineage: Eukaryota > Metazoa > Arthropoda > Collembola > Symphypleona > Arrhopalitidae > Pygmarrhopalites > Pygmarrhopalites habei. The sequence continues at coordinate 7,065 of WJFB01003186.1, read as the reverse complement.
GATGGACGTTGGTCCCTTCAATCTTTTTAATCCCTTCCCTATGCAGACTCACGTGTGATAGGTTGAAAACAGGGTAGTAGGATTCAGCTACTAGAATTCTTTTACAACCCAATTTGTAGTCTGGCATCAATTGTGAAATGAGGACGTCCTTCCCTTGTAATTGCTTCTTCATGTGATTCCGGGCTTCACGGGTTCCTGTCGGTTATAATTCAATACATTTTTCATTTCATGTCAAATTAAAATCTAAGTAACTCATTGAAAAAAATAGTGTTTAGCACTATGTACAATTCACAGCACAAGAGAAGGAAACAAATACGTAATTTAGGATGGGACTAACCCAAGTAGTTGAGTGTAGAGTTTGCTTTGAACACAAAGAAATGTAATTCATTAAACAGGAAGATGAAACAACGGAAGAGCCACATGATGATTGGGAGATAAGTGAATAATTTCTTGGTCCAGTTTGGAAAATTAAACTGAAAGGTTTGAGAAGAGAGAGAGAGAGAACGTGAGAAAACCTTCATTCGAGTGACTGACACACAATTTTATTGTGCTTGCTAGGAAATATTGTACTACAAGGGATTTAGTAGGTTACAAACCTGAGTCCGTGGTTCTACCCAGGCCGGCCGTCGTTGGTAAGAATGAAGTTCCTTCACATCCGCTGCTATCTCTGGCTACTCAAATGAGGGTGTGAGAAAGTATGACTTGTGTTAAAAATAATTGAGAATGATCAAAAGTAATTTTCAGGAAACTTGTGTCTTAATTTGAAGAAAATGCATACAATGATTTGAATGGCACTCGCTCCACTGCCAATGATCCCAACTTTCTTCCCCTTCAAATTCAATTTGGAGTCCCACTCGGCAGAGTGGATGATGGGTCCCTTGAACTGTTTGAATTCTTCCGGGATGTGAGGGACACGCAAAGCTCCTACACCAGAAATACTAAAATTTCCAATTGAAACTGTGATTAAACGTTAATTTTCTCATTCCATTTCCAATAAAATATTGGAAATGGAAAGGAGGAAAAAAGGGATTCGGTCACGGAAAGTAGAGGCTTTCTGTGACAAAGTCTCTTTCTTTGGGGACTACGAATCCTGGTCTGTTATATATTGTTGTTGCCTTGTTTTGTTGTTGGTGTGGGGATGTAGATGGACGGAATGAGTTAAATGTGTGAGGTACAGATAAACTGTGGAGTACAGTCAACTTGGGTGGTCCCCATTGGAAAGAGGAATCTCGTAGGCCAGGCTCAACTATGTATTTAATTTGTTGTCTACACGTTTTTCACAACGGGAACCACCCAAGTTGACTGTACTTGACTCGCAGCTTCCCTTCCGTATGGAGCCCTCCTCTGTGACCTCACACTGCACACACATATTGAAAATGTCATTTTCCCTGTCATCCATCCACACTCCCATACGAACAATAAAGCAACGCACTCCATAATTCTATACTGTCGTACATTATGAAAAATATAAGACAAATAGATGGATATCGAACATACAAGAAATCGAAGGTGAGGGTTTGTTCCGAATTCTTCTTCTTATCCAGGACAGTGATATTCCACTGACCTTGACCCTCATCCCACACTGCACCCTTGACTTGGTGTAAAAATTTGGTCTTCTTGTACAGTCCATATTTCTTTGCCGTGTTCGTCATGTACGCCTGGATTTCATCGTAGCTACTGTAATTTTTACTCCAATCTAAAAATCAATAATTGAAGAATATTGTGCATAATATTAAAATTAATTTTCATTATGCAGCTTAAGTTTAATTGTGTCGTATCTTCAAAATTGAGAACAATTAATTTCAGGATTGTCCTTGTAAATTCAAATTCCTCAGTTAAATTTTAAAACATGTAAGGCTACATTTTTTCAAGGTACACCTTTAGTTTAATAGAGCCAATCAATCAAAAATGAAACGGTGAGTAATATTTTTGTAGATAATAGTATTGAACTTTGGATGAGAATGGTCAGTTTACAAATTGACCATGATCTTCTCCACAATCTGTTTTTGTGGTTGAGTATTGGAATCTATTTTTGTATTCAAGGTCTACTTTTTACATGCATTATATTTATAACGTTAATTGTAATTAATCGTCGGTGCACTAAAACTGGTGAGTAACTACGCTTACATAATTATTGTCAGTAAATTTACAAACAAAATGTTTACTTACTTGGATTCAACTCGAAGGAGTAGCTGTAGAAATGGCTCTGCACAAAAAAAATTCATTTCTTAAGCATTTTAAGCATTTACCTTTTATTTTCAAAAATTTCTCAATATTTTGATTACCTGGACATCACAGGCACAGCCGGGGTACTTGTTACTCCACCAAGTCCCTCCGTAATCTGTATTCTCATCAAAAATGGTGTAGGATGTAATCCCCAGTTGCTTCTCCAGTTGAATTGCAGCACAAATCCCGGAGAATCTGAGAATCATCCCATTTTAAATTGGTAAAATAAAAAACAAAGTTTTGCTAATAAAAAATTGAAATGGAGAGTTAATAAATTTACCCTCCCCCCGCAATGGCCACGCTCACATTTTTGAGACTTTTTGAATTTGGCATGTTTGCTTTTCAAATCCTTCCGTTCGTCTACGCTAGTCCAGGATCAGACCCACGATTTTGAATGGAAGTGTGTGTGTGTGGTGTGATGTACAGTTTTTGAGTCAAGAGTATCACGAGGATTTTTGCGGTACATTGGGAGAGAGAGTTGAGAGCACACAATGTGTGTCACACTTATATAACGTACGTACACACAGTTTTATCAGTCTGCGATTACAGTTTTATATACTGAGAGCTTGGGTCATCCTCTTCTGACTCAGATTAAAAATGGAGTTGAATGAGTGGGGAAAAATATGCTCAGCCGATGCTGTACAAAGTGCGAGAAATGTGGGATGTTGGTCTGTCACAAGTTGACCAGAGACAATGAGAAGGTATCGTAAAAAATTGTGCTATCTATCTAAACTCTTTGTATCATAGTTCAAGTAGTTTTTCCCGTATTCCACTCAAATGTGAGGAAAATGCAATGAAATCACTTTTCCCTTTTGGCTGGAATCTGTGGATTTCTTTCTTGTCGCCGCACCGATTATGAGTAGAATGATTTGTTGGACAAATTTCCAAACTCAACATCAAGTCGTCTAGAATTGGAGGATCTCCAGGTCCTCAGGTGACCCATTTTATTTTACACAAGCATCCAGGACCTTTAGTAGAACTGTCAGTCAACCGAGTCTAATAAATAATCGTGAGTGGAGACTGAACTCATTCTAGCCAAGCAAAGCGTCCAGTCAATGACAGTCAGGGGACAAGGTCTTAATGCAGGTTCCTAGGACTTTGATGGGGGTCCCGCACCTACATGAAGGTCCCTGGAGTTTTGTGTCCCAGGGATCTACATTAAGACCTTGTCTCCTGACTGAATGAGAGTCAATGAAGCTCAACTTCCCGACAGAAAATAAAAATATTTTGTACTATACTTTATTCTGCTGAACCCTCTGTCATTAAGCGTCACTTACACAAGCGCTTACACACTCGCAAATGTATACGTGTGTGTGTGTTAGATTTAAATAACCGTACAAGGACAACCATCTCATTGCTTAAATTAAGTTTAACGGACACTGAACGTGCTTGCATAAAGCTGGAATGTTATTTATAACAATTATTATGAAGCCAGAGTAAACACTCTCTGACTCACAGAGTCTCATACTCTTAAATCAAACTTTGATTATCAAAGTAAAAGTTTTTAGGTAGAAAGTAAATTTCCACTACTTGAAGGAAAGTTACCTATTGGGTAGAAAAATTCCTCCTGGAATGTTAAAGAAGGGTTTTCCACAGAAAGGTGGAAAGTTTCCGTTAATAAGGAGACACTTTCCCCTTCTGGGTGGCAACTTTCCACCTTTCCGTGGAAAACCCTTCTTTAATATTCAAGGTGGAAAATTTCCACCTGAAAAGTTGAGCCTTTGATTTTGCACCAACTGGAGGAAAAATTTCCATCTCGTTTACTCCTACGAGTATGAATTCTCCACTTTCTTTTAAGAGTCTCAGTCTCTGCAGAGACTGAGACGAATCATGATGCAAGTAATGGATGTACTTTTTCTGTCGATAGTAGCAAACAATAAAATTATTATTTAGATTGAAGCCGAGGTGTGTTTACAAATGAAAGAGAACTGGATTAGTCACGCGCAATTAAAATCAACTCATAAAAAAAGTAAAGTGCTTTAATATTTACGAGAGTCCCTGCCTGCCAATCCTCGTCTCTGCGTTGTACACCACTAATTTTTTTTAGAATGCCAGGAGAAGGGAGACAATTTGTGCAACTACAAAATTTACAAATATCAAAGTTGAAGCGCGTTCCATTCTCGTAAATTGTCCACTGCGAATAGCCAGGGCAGGGATTGAAGCGCAACTGACTCTGTACAATTCTCTTTGGATTTTCAAGGGAAATTGCTGTGATTTTACATGAACCTGTTCATTGAGTTGCCTCGACATTTGTGGAATCCGAAATGCTGTGTTGAACAACCCAATGTAAGCTACAATCGCAATGATGAACAATCCCCCAGAAATGACAGAAAATTCTGTATGACTTGAAATCAGTTTTATGGCTCCAAAACCTCCCAGAATGGCCATAACCAGGGAAGTGATTTTGACCAAAAGAACACAACTTGACCAACCCAGGTTGAATAAACACATTTGGAGATGAATTGTTCGGAGAGGCTGAACAAATCTTTCAAGTGGGTCCCGTCCTCCCCTCCACCTCCATCTCCTGTCAAAGAGACGTATACTCTGTATTTAAATAGGTACTTTTTAACAATTGAGAAATGTGTAAATACGTGAGGGAAGTTGGAGAAATGAGGGCCAAATCCCTGCTCAACTGGTCCATTCCCAGGGTCAGCTTGTTCATGAAGGAGAGGAGAAAGTAGGCAACGAAATGAACAGTAACAACATAGTTGATGAAAATGACAAGATCCAGGACTAGACAGATGAAGATGATTGGAAAAAAGTTGGACCATTCCGGAGGCATCAAATTGATGAAGAGGACTGGTATCCTCCGGTCCACCAGGTAGACGAGGGGGTACATGTAAACTTGGATGTACAAGGAAGGTAGTTGACAAATCAAAAGTTCCCTCCTAGACAGAGTTCCTCCCGTCCAAACAGACCCACTGCCATTCACGTGATCATCTTCTTCATTCTCATTTCTTTCCGTATCTGCCAAAAAAAACTTTACTCAATTTACACTCGACGAGTGTTCGATTTCAATTTGAAATTTGAAATTTGAAAATTTCAAACTATGATTGATAGTTAAAACACGTCCACATTTATTACCAGTGAATTTTGGATCTGTGGACAATTCGTTGAACAGAAGAACAGTGAGTTGAGGTGTACCGAAATAAAGTTGACTCATCCCATGCTTAATCAACCACATTAGAGTGGTCCACAAAATACTGATGGATAAATGATGAAGTGTTGGATGACCCCACCCCACAGACCACACAGTTTGACCCATAGCATGCAAAGCTTGTAATGAGATACCCAGTTGCCATGCCTTGAAACAGAGGCCGCGCCATCTACCAGTAGACATCCTTATCTTCCATCTGCCATCTTGTCCGTCATGGAATGTGAAGGGGAGGATGTTGAAGAAAAAACAAATAGTAAAGATTTTCCAATTTAGTCTGATCAACTTGGTACAGAATAGGAATAATGAACGTTTCCCATCCTTCCCGCTCAATTTCCTTCTATCCGATTTTGATTTTCCATTTGATAACGGAGAAGATGGGATGGGAGAACGTTCAAAAAAGTGGAGATCATTATTTTGTTTCATTTTGAGTTCTTTTGAGGTGGATGACAATTTTGATACATCAAGCCGGTTCATTTTGATTCTGAATTTCTTGAACTTTGTAAAGGTCACTTGAAGGGTCATGAAGGTATTTCAAGAGTGTAGGATTGTTGATACAGTTAATGGCTTCTGTCTGGGCGAGTTATTTTTCAGAGTTTGTCACAGTTACTAATAGATGGAGGACGAATTGTAGATACTGTGTAACTGTTTTTTACCAGAAATACCCGGGTTTTGTGATTCTCAACTTGAGAATCTCAAGCCACATAACCGATACCTGAAACTGATGCCTCGTATTTTTTTACATTAATGGATATTTTTGCAGCCATTTCTGTGCGTTCCGCTCGTCAATCCAGTCGAGAATTTACTTTGTTATTGTTTGAAATTCAGTGTGACGTAGAATTCCAGAAAAATTATCGAGCTCACATCGTTACGGAGTCATAAATTAGATAGTTGTCGAGCAAATGCCAAAAGTGTTTTCAGTGTAGGTTGTCATAGTCGATTTTTTTTATCAAAAAGTTTCACGTAAATCGACTGACCTGGGGAAACTGTGCGGGGTCCTTTGTTATTATTTTCATTACAAAATAAAAATGTTTGCTCTTTCTCTTTTATCATTGTGACAAGCTCGTGGAATTCTAGGTTACAAACAAAAACTTCAACTCAGTAAACACACGACTGATGTGACATATGATACCTACAGAAAAAAATGTAAAGTGTCAAATGCCGCGGCATCGTTCTTTTGAGAAGCGAAGCTGTAGTTTTAATTCACATCCTCGATCAAATACAAATTAACTTAGTAAATAAATTCCATTTTACTATAGTCTACAGTCTTTGTTTCCCAATAGTAGGCAATACAACTTTTGGGCCAGAGAATAGTAATCCTCCCGAGTGCGTCACCATACCAAGAACCACCTTTCTCTGTCCCCCAAACTGTCTTCTTCGTATCTTCATAAACTTTAGTCATCCAAGCATCCTCTGCACTTTTACTCACAGTCACGGCCTTGGCTCCTCTTTGAACCGACTCTTTGATCACCTGAAGAGCGAAATCCACTTGACACTCAATCATGAACACTACACTGTTGTGACCCAAAGCCTACGATTGAAAAAATCATACACGAATTTTTAATTACATTTCTTCTCTACAAAACTTGGAACTCGACTCCATTTTTTGTGGAAAGTTTCTGGCTCGGAAGAAAACTGACCGTATTGGGGCCGAGTAGGAAGAAAGCGTTGGGGACCATATTGGC
>WJFB01003185.1:0-14336 GCA_009870185.1 Pygmarrhopalites habei | reverse complement strand
GTATGGAATTACAAACAAAGACGATGTTTGTTCACCCTTCTGGGTCATTTAGATTATATTCGTACGACTTTCTTCCATCACAAGTAAGTTAATTTATTTTTTAGATAAAAATAAAATAACAATTTAGGTACACACACACATGTTTAGGAAAAATTCTAACTTAGTTTCATTATTATTATAAAGGTATCCGTGGGTCTTGAGCGCTTCCGATGATCAAACCATCAGAATATGGAATTGGCAAAGTCGACAATGTATTTGTATACTCACTGGACACAACCATTATGTCATGTGTGCACAATTTCATCCGGCTGAGGATCTTGTCGTATCTGCTTCCTTGGATCAAACCGTCCGTGTTTGGGATATTTCTGGACTTCGAAAGAAAAACAGTGCTCCAGGAGGAGGAGGAAGTTTGGATGAACATTTAAGACATCCTGGAACTACTGATTTATTTGGACAGGCTGATGCTATTGTCAGACATGTCCTGGAGGGTCATGATCGTGGTGTCAATTGGGCATACTTTCATCCTACTCTACCACTCATTGTTTCTGGAGCTGATGATCGTCTTGTAAAATTATGGAGAATGAATGAGTCGAAAGCTTGGGAGGTTGACACATGTCGTGGACATTACAATAATGTCTCTTGTGTTCTTTTCCATCCTCGACAAGAATATATTCTTTCAAATTCAGAGGATAAAAGTATTAGAGTTTGGGACATGACTAAACGTACTTGCCTTCACACATTCCGGAGAGAGCATGACAGATTTTGGGTGTTGGTACGTAATGAAAAAGATTTTACATGTACTTATAATATTTTTTGAGAATATTATTCGTTTTACATTTAATTGAATTTTTTTTATTTCTTAGGGTGCTCATCCAACACTAAATCTTTTTGCTGCTGGTCATGACTCTGGTATGATCATTTTCAAATTGGAACGAGAAAGACCGGCCCATGCAATCCATGGAAATTTAATCTATTACATCAAGGATCGATTTTTAAGACGACTGGATTTGACAACATCAAAAGATAATGTCATTATGCAACTAAGAGGAGGAACAAGGGCACCTGTTCATAGCATGTCCTATAATCCATCGGAAAATGCTGTTTTACTCACAACGAGAGCAACAAGTATTGAAAGCAGTAGCTATGAACTTTACATTGTCCCCACGGATCCAGATAATCCAGAGGCACAGGATTGTAAGAAATCTTCTGGAATGACAGCCATCTGGGTTGCTCGAAATCGATTTGCTGTTCTTGATCGAAATCAGTCGGTAAGCTATTTTCTTAATACTTTCGCTTTAAAAGTTGTTAATCTTGTAGTATACAAGTATGTCAAATTTAATTTTTTTTTCTCTCTTTGAATTTCACAGTTGGTTATTAAAAACTTGAAAAATGAAGTTAGCAAGAAAATCCAAGCAACAAATTGTGACGAAATTTTCTTTGCTGGAACTGGAATGCTACTGTTACGAGAACCTGATTCATTGACAATGTTTGATGTTCAACAAAAGAGGTACATAAAGCAAAAAGAAATCATGAATGTCTACAAAAACAAACGAATATTAAGTGAGCGCTATTGTTTAACAATACTTTGCATATATTTTCTCAAGGGTTTTGGCTGAGATTAAAGTTTCAAAGGTCCGGTACGTGGTCTGGTCAAATGACATGTCTCATGTTGCTCTGTTAGCCAAGCGTTCCATCACTCTCTGTAATCGGAAGCTTGAGATCCTTTGTAATCTTCAAGAAAGTACTCATGTAAAATCTGGTGCCTGGGAAGATTCCGGCGTATTTATCTACACCACTAGGTAACTTTTTTTATCCTTTACTTTATATATTGTCTTATTAACTCGTAAGTACTACTGTCGATGATATTTTTTATTTGATTTTTTTTATTTCTAGTAATCATATCAAATACGCCATAACCAGCGGGTAAATTTTTGATTGTCACTTAATATAGTATATATTAATATAATTTTCAATATTTGAAATTAAGTTAATACTGAGATTAATTTTATTCTTTATAGGGATAGTGGTATCATTCGGACATTGGACCTTCCCATCTATATTACAAAGATAAAAAATCATCAAGTATTTTGTCTTGATAGAGAAGCCAAAGCTCGGGTACTAAACATTGATCCAACAGAGTACCGATTTAAATTGGCATTAATCAACAGAAAGTATGATGAGGTATGTCTGACTATAACAAAAAATAGATGGACGAGAAATTAGGTATTATCATGTTAATTTGATTATTATTTCGTGTTTGAAAATTTTTTTTAGGTGCTCTACATGGTGCGTAATGCAAAACTAGTTGGTCAATCCATCATTGCATACCTTCAAAAGAAGGGTTATCCAGAAGTAGCTCTTCATTTTGTTAAAGATGAGAAAACTCGATTTGCTTTAGCCTTGGAATGTGGAGGTAATGTGTGCAAGTATTTCTGGACCCATTTTTTAAAATATTACTATAAGCAGAACTCGTATATTGTTTCTTTGAAAGACAGCGGACTTAATACAATTATGTATTACATTATGTATTTCAGATATTGATATTGCACTTGAAGCAGCCAAATCTCTTGACGACAAACTTTGCTGGGAAAAATTGGGTCAAGTTGCTCTATTCCAGGGTAACCATCAGGTGGTGGAGATGTGCTATCAACGGACAAAGAACTTTGATAAACTAACATTCTTGTACCTTATAACGGGAAATTTGGAAAAATTGAGAAAAATGATGAAGATTTCTGAAATTCGCAAAGATACCTCATCACACTACCAAAATGCTTTATTCTTGGGAGATGTTGCTGAGAGAGTAAAAGTTTTAAAGGTACATTATTTAAATTTACAAGATCCTTTGGTGGAAACAATGTTTAGATTGAATATGATTGAATATTTATTTTAATTTCAAAACATGTGTGTTTACAATATATTTATTAGAGCTGTGGTCAAGTTTCTTTGGCGTATTTGACTGCCGTAACTCATGGATTGACAACAGATGCTGAAACTCTGAGCGGACTTATTCAGGATGAACGAGTTGAGGAAATTAAACCATCTCCTAATGCACAGTTGTTGTATCCACCTCCACCATTAGTTCAATCTGAAAGTAATTGGCCACTTTTGACAAAACCACAGGTAAAATTCGCTGTCTCATATATGATTTGAAAAGATGAAAAAAATAAGTCTGGAAGGTTTCATTAACTTGATCATATCTACTTTCCTTTGTAGAGCTTGTTTTCGGGAACTGCTTTGGCCAGGAATAAACCAACGGCAGCTACCAACGCTGCTCTTGCTGCTGGTGATTTGGATGATGCTATTCCAATTGGTGGTTGGGGTGATGAAGATTTGGATATGGATGAAGATGGTGCTGGAGAAAGGGAAGAAATGGTCACTCCAGGAGAAGGTGGTGGATGGGATATTGAGGAGGATCTTGATTTACCTGCTGATGCTGATTTACAAGCTAGTTCTGGAGGAGATGAAAATTTCTTTGTGGCTCCTCCAAGGGGAAGTAGTACTCCACAACAATGGACCAACAATTCTAAATTACCAATGGATCATGTCCTAGCTGGTAGTTTTGAATCAGCTGCCAGATTACTTCAGGACCAAATTGGAGTCGTCAATATAGCACCTTTCAAACAACTTTTCTTATCAACCTTCTCAAGGTCTCATGTCTCTTTCTCTGCTCTTCCAAATATGCCATCTCTGTACGTGTATCCCCTGCGAAAAGATCCTAAAGTTCAAGTACCTGCACTTGGCTTGAAACTCAGTGATTTAATTGCAAGACTTCAGGTTTGTTTTGTTTTTTTGAACATTATATATTTGAACATTTTGTATTAAATAGTTTGTATCTAATTATCAATTGAGATTGTTTATTTCAAATTACTATTTCAGCATTGTTACCAACTGACCACCATGGGAAAATTCAACGATGCTCTTGATAAATTTCGCCTGTTGCTTTTGAACATTCCTTTGATTGTTGTGGAAAATAAGCCTGAAATTGCGGAGGTACAAGAGTTGATATCCATGTGCCGCGAATACATTTTAGGTACAAATAATAAAATATTCTTTGGGTCGTCATAATATAATACTATCAGCAATTTAAAATCTGTGTTTGTGATGAAAACACTGTATAATATTGATCCTCTTTTTTCTGTGCACAGGTTTACAAATGGAATTGTTTAGAAAAGATCTTAGTAAAGATTCTATCGAAGATCAGCAAAGGAGTTGTGAACTTGCTGCATACTTTACCCATTGCAACCTTCAGCCAGTACATTTAATGCTTACCCTACGCACTGCGATGAATTTGGCCTTTAAGTTGAAAAATTATCGTTCAGCTACCTCATTTGCTCGTCGATTATTGGAACTTGGCCCAAAACCAGACATGGCTCAACAAACGAGAAAAATTCTTCAGGTTTGTGAGAAGAATCCAGTAGATGAACATCCGATGGAATATGATGAGCACAATCCATTCTCTCCATGTGCCAAAACATATAAACCCATTTATCGTGGTAAACCTGAAGTCAAGTGTCCTTTCTGTGGCGCTTCCTATTTGCCTCAATATCAAGGAAGCCTCTGTGGAGTTTGTACCGTGTCCGAAGTCGGTAAGGATACCATGGGTCTTCGAGTGAGCCCATTACAATTTCGGTAAATCATGTACATAATGTATCAATTAAAATTTAAAATAATAACCATCCATGTTTCCTGGTTTCTCTGTCTACTATTTATGTTTATAGTAAAATATTTATGGCACTCGCAATTGAATTATTTTGGTGTCAGTCGAAAGGATATAATCACTCCAATCTGTTGTTATTTCTGTTCTTTACAATATTATCTATTAATCAATATTTTAAAGATTACGTATTATAATTAGCTTGCCTAATGAACAATATGATATGACATCATAATTTATGAAATGAATACCATTTTAGTTCTACTTTTAAAAAATACTTGTAAGAAGAGTTAATGTTATCCTAGCGCATATTGTGATATTGTTTTTTTGCATAAGCGAATTAAATGTAATAAAAAAAAAATATCCAAAAAAATGTTGATAAACAATGTTGTTTTTTTGCATTTAATTTGCTGTCCCCAGTTAGTAATCTCATTTCAATCTTCTTTCTCCTCCTTGTGGTTAGTTTGTAATAAAAATATGCATTTTGGGTGTCTACTGCAAAAACAAGTAGGGTGCAGGTGTACAGGATCTACCAATGAAAAGTGAAAATTAGCACTGTATGTATGATGGTCAGGATGACTGCGTGTGGTTTATGTGCGTCTGTGTGTGTCCGTTGTCTAAATAAATTGTACAATGATTTAGTGTACAAATTCGCAATGGATATACCTATTTGAAGTTCTAGTGCATGAAAATTCATACATTGTGTGGTAGACTTAAGTGGAACTCAGACAACTCAGTGAAATGAGTGCAGACATCAGATGAGTAGTAGGACTTGTCAAAAAAATCGTTGACGGCATTGTAATGCATAATGGGATATCAAGTGTAATAAAAAGATGATTTTTTTGTGTGTTATTCCTGACCAGAGGGCTAAATATATATATATGCCACTCCCTCATGTCGTCCCCTGTTCATCTTCTTCAGAGTTGGGAGAAGGAAAATGAAAATAATGATAAAGGATATTTTGCTCAAAGCCTTATTTCAATACCTCTTTGCATTTTTACAATGTGACAGTATTAGGTCTCCTCTTGAACACCCTGTATAATAATGGTTAACTAAATAAATACATAGTATGACGAATGATACTTTATTTTTTGTTGTAAAGCAATTTCACGGGATTTCCATCAAATCCAAGACAGATTTATAATTCATAAAACAGAAATTCTGTTGCAGAATTGGTGTTATGAAAACAATTTCTCGATTCACATACTTGGGGACTTTTTTTGGAATGTGTACATATTTTCGACGGATTGCCTATGATTTGTTTCGTCTCTACTGTGTAGACAGTACGGGGTATATGCAAAAACAAATTGAGACATTTGTATTAACACCAAGTAGAGCTCACTCAAGATACAAGTTGATAGAGAGACATCTCCTCATCGATTAGACTAAAAGGGCAGACAAAGTTGATGATTATGTGGTTGCTTATGACGATACACAAGCGTTAAAGTCAGCAGCAGTCACCATAAAGGAAAAGGAAGTTTGAGAAAGAAGAGTTTGGATTTGTTTTGTGTGTGTGCTTTATGGACAAAAGCCACATCAAATGGACTTTTTTATGAGACTTGACGAGGGGGTTGCCAAACTCTGGTTTATAGTTTCTGTATCTCATGATGGTGAAACGATTAATGCATTCCAAGTTGAGGATCGAAAATCCCGAGACCGACATCATACTGTATACAGATAATCCCGGCTACGAGAGAGTGAGACAATATTATTGTATTAAACCTCTCCATGGCAGCATATCAATTTTTTGCTCTAGAAACTCTGAGAGCTAAAGTACTACATAATAGCCCAACATTGCCCCAGATCATTAAAAGAGAGAATTCTCCAGCCCGAATACCACAAGATTGAAAGTTTTGTATGGCCATTGTTGTTGTTGTTTCCTCTCTCTCTCCCACACAAGATGCAACATCCTCCGACTAATCTTTTTATGATTGTAATGCAGAGAAAAAAGAGGAAGAACAAGGAAATAACCTCTTCTTCCCTGCAAAAACTTTGTGACTGACTAAACCGTCTACTCAGACAAAGATGTTCTTCGTCTAACTAGTATTTAGGTTTCTCCACACGCAGAAACGTTCTTTGCTCCTATCTACGCACTGCATTAAGTCTGAAAATCTTATTCTTGTCTGCAGATATTTGTAGCAACCAAGTGCGGCCATGTGGTCTTTGTACAATCCACTTTGATCCAGACTACGTCGATATAATTATTTCCTCAAGGAGCGTTATCATAAATTATGACTTTTCATATCTGGAGAAAGAATCTGAGACTGATGGTTCCATTTCCCCATACATTCTATTTTTTCTCATTTATTTACGAAAAAAGGCTCGTGAACTCCACAAACAAACTCATTCATTATCCGAAATAGACGGGTTAAAATGCAGAATACATGTAAAAATATTGGTGAGTTAAAATAATACAGTTCCTGCCACAATCTTGTGTAGAGCCCCAAATACTAAAGTGTTCACAATGTGAGGGAGGGTGTGTGTGTGTGTGGGTATTTGTATATAGGTCCGTAATTTTTGTAACAAGATTGTGTGTAGGCTTAGACATACCGTAAGAAGAGTTTACGTGTAACATTAACATTAAGATGAATTTTTAACACTACAAACTGACGCAGAGATAAACTAAGGTGCGTGTGTAAACTTGTCCTCCGTGACTCCATGTAGTGTGTGTGTGTGTGTGTTACTAAACACAATTATAAAAAGCAACATACCCAAACACACACTACACACACTAAAAATAATTACAATGTTAGAGTGAAAAGTCTAATCTCAACTTACTAAAAAACACACTCATCTTTCCCTTACCTTCACCTTCTGTATTTTCGTGTGTGCGGAGGAGAACAGACGATGTAGGGTTGTGGTTTGTTCGAACGGAAACATTATCCTGTTTCTACAATTGATAAAATGATTGAAGGAGGTACGACATGAAGTTCGTCCCTCCAGTGTTATTCTTCAGACTGATTGCTTCTTTGCAAGGGAAGGAAGGAGGTAGTCAATTTCAACCACGATTCTATTTACAGAATGTTATTTCTTCCTCAGCATCCCACCTGAGGCTATGTAGTAGTGATAGGTGTGTGTGTAGTAAATGCACACACACACCAATCACAAGTCCTCTCTTCCAATGATCTAATGTTGTACAAATTATTGTCACATACTTTCTGTCATCATCCACTTGCTTCTCATATTTCCATGTTAAAATTTCAGTGTCCCATCAATTCTGTTTGTCTACTGTAGAATTAATAACTTGGATCACAATTTTATGTGACTTCTTCATTGAACACACCATAAAAAACTGTTGACGAGATTGAGTGACCTAAAATAGTAAACATGGGGCGTGGATGAGTGTAAATTTGACAAAAAATCAATCTCTTCAAGAGATTCTCTTGTATGTAGTATCAAGAAGAGTATGATGAGTGCATCTCTCTCTCTCATTTTTTGCATCGATACAATGCAACGGAACATCAATCGTATCACTGGTCTTGACAATATTACAAATGACAAGAATTTGTATTACTAGCAACAAGAATTGAGTTTATCTCTCTCTCCTCTCTCTCTCTCTGCACAGATATTTGTACACCAAGTCTTGTGACAAAAAATATTGAGCCCAGCCTTGGAAAAATGGTTTTTTTGTTGTTGTTGTCCTGCTATTTTTTTGTACTTCGGACATGTCAACGAAGAAACTTTATAAATGTTCCGTTCCATCAATGCGAATGCAAACACACACACTCACTCTTTACAACCTTGTAGCCCTTGCAAAGATTTCTTTTATTCTGTGAAAGTCCTTTACTACAAAGGAAAGTATGTACAACATAGTGGAGGGGAAAAGAAGAGTGTGGAGTCTTAGGGAAAAGGGTGTGAGACAAACGAAGATGGAAGTACAGTGGCTGACCCTTGAGAGGGTAAAAAGATAACCAGAGTGAAATTGGGCAAGTCAAGTTAGACGTTAGATAATGGAGGAGATGGAAAAAGAGGGGACAGGAGGGCTGGAGAGAAGGAGTGGCCAGACCATTCATTGCATCATTCCTAGGTTTATAGTATCTGTAAGTAGTAGTGAGAACTGGAGACATCATTCATCAAAATGGGAGTCGGGAGAAGAAGGGGAGAAATGCGGGCGACAAGAGGAAAACGTTGGACAGTCCAGGAAGACAGAAAGGAAGATGATGGCGATTAGGAATGAAGAGTGTATGTTGTGTGTGTATTCTTGACAATACATATATATATATATATGATTTTATATACATGTATATGAGACTTTTCCCCCATCTTCCAGGTCTGGAATTGACAGAGACTTGGCGACTGAAATTTTCGTCCATGGAAGAAGAGAAGATGAGACGGGATGTTCAATAGAAGTGAATGCTGATTTCCCTGAATTTGGAAGGCAAATCGAAAAGTCAGGTTAAGTCTAGTATATTTATAGAATACATGACTATACAGTAGGGTTTCGTCTTTCTCTCTTCTATGCAAACATGATGAATGCTTTTACGCCGTACTCTGTACTTTCAATATGTCTTGTGTGAGGCTGTTAAGCTTTTCATTCCTCCTTTTTATTGAGAGAGATATGAAAAAAGGATGGGGAGAGAAAGATTTCAAAGGATGACATCACAAATCCTGTATGCCTGTGCACAAAACCATACCATCAACCATTAGCCCTGGTATGGGATCAGGCTGTTCTTCACTTCCGGACTATGGCTTGATTGATTGGTACAACAGAGGAGAAGGGGCCATGTTAGGACATTCAGGGACAACATGTGTAGTCAATTATATTAAAAGCTGAAAACGACGGGGACGGTAGTCTAGAATCTAGAATGATGAGGAGGGGAATACTTTGATGGCTACATCTTCCTTTTTTAGTAATAATGCAGTCTATGGAGATACTACTTTCTCTTTAGAAAAATGTAAAGAAGACAAGTTGACCATTTCATGAGGAGAAAACATGACCCGTCACAACTGGTGACATGTCACATTCACACACTACACTTTACTTACAGTAATGGAGGGCCATGGATGAATGGACGACTATCGACATTGTGAATTGTAAATCAGTCATGATGTCATGTTAGTGTTATGGAGGAAAGGAGGGACTCTGTCAAAAATTGTTGTTGATTTATTATCATGCTAAAATACAGAGTAGCTTGGAGTGTGGATAACACTTTATTACTAGGGCTATTCAAACCATCTGGAAAGAGGGTAAAAGGAGCGAAAGAGAGTCAACTACACTCACGCACGTCAATCCATAGGAATTTATTGGGATTGGAGTGAATCAAATTGTGATTAAATCCAGGATGGAAACTTGGACACAGATCAAATAAAAATAAAACTATGACTGGTTATGTTTTGAATTTGTCTTGGCTGATCTATAAAAGCTATTTCATGGTGACACTATTCTCCACATTTTGTTCATCATTCATGGGAGGTGGGTAGAAGAGTCTGAGAATATAAAACTATTTATCACACAAGTTTCAAGTAGACTCAATAATTGCCAGTTGAGTTGTTGATTGCCCAATAAAACGATTACCACTAGAGCGGTGAGTTGTGTAGACAGAATAATTATATTGACTATGCCAGATCACCCTCCTTCTGTACTGTCTCAAATTGTTGAGGTTGGCCAGTAAAGACACCATGAGAATTTTCACAGAAAATGTATACACAGAATATAAATACACGGAGGAGTGAATTGGGCTACAAAATGGATGTTTGACCCCACGGGGTCACCTGTAAAGGGAGCGGCAATGATCCTTTGTCACCCTGTATAATTCCTATAAATTGGTTTTTATTGTTTAAATTGCATTTCTGTACTGAACCCTTTGGGATATATGGTATATCCTTTCTATTAACCTGTGTTCATTCCTGTTCGCATCCAAGTTATTCTTGTGTTAAAGTTGAAGGTAATCCCTTGAACACTGGTGTGTACGTGACCAATGAAGTGAGCGTCCCTTGTGGAACCTTTCTCCTCTCCCATTGGTTCATTCAAATTCTTACCAGTCTCGTTGATGGTCGCTCCCTTAGACATACTTTTTGCGGAGCTCACAATTTGACGGTACTCTCATCTGTCCGATTATGTATTAGTCTTTGTTGGAACAGGAAAAAACGTCTTCATTTTATTTCATTTATTTACTCAGTCAATGAATCACTTTGTTTTCATCACGATTCTTTGATCTTGGTAGAAATCAATTGTAACATTGCAGTAATTATATTTATCTCTGTGAAACATCATTTCTTAGGCTGTTAAAATCATTTTTAAGCCGTGACTAGAAAACATTTGCCTCTGTAAAAGTCGTTTTTGGTGGTACTAAAAATCAAGGTGCTAAACACGTATCTACCATCTTGCTAAAAATCCTTTCTCCTCTGTCCAAAAATCATTTCTCAACTGCTACAAAATCTACTTTCTTTGCTGGCACTAAAACTTGCGACGCCGGTGGTTTGTTTGAATCAAGCACGGAGAGGACGACGAAAATTTTGTGGAACTCATAAGTCAAAGAAAATGCGGGACGTGACAGTTTTCACATCAGTGAATCCACGTACGGAAATGGCTGGTCTACAATATACAACAAAGATTAAATTTACTCAAATTGTGCAGGAGAAACTGCCAAAACTTCAGGCATTGCCCCACTGTTGGGAAGAGGAATTTCTCACACGGAAAGGGCTTGGAAATTGTAAGATGATTGGAAAGGAATACAGAGTCAAACTGGTAAGAACATTACTTATTTGATAACGTGCTGGCACATGATTCCCTAAAGAGCTTTAGGTAGACATTATTCTTTGATATTTAACACATGTTTTATTGTTTCCTAGTTGGGTTCCCTTTTGGTTTGTGATGGCATAATGAAAGACATCAAGTACGAGCCGGCTCTCGTAGTTTTCTTTGGCTTGCTCGGTTCGGATGAAATTACTCTTGCCCGTAGTTTCTACACAAATTTTACAGACAGTGATGGCAAATGTAAGTAGATATAATCACGGTTTTTGAAGCGAAAATAAAGTACAAATTCCTTAGTTTCCGAAACATTTAATTTTTGAGCTAGAACATTTTTTATTTTAAATGTGTGAGAATCCAATTCTTGAGTTGGAACATTTTTTATTTTAAATGTGCGAGAATCTAATTCTTGAGCTAGAACATTTTTTATGTCCGAAATCCAATTTTTATAATTTTCAATAGCTGACCACTTCTTGAAGGCTATTCTTGACACATGTTCCGATGCAAAGTCTCTTCAAGCTCGTTCTGAGCGATTCACTGCTTGTTTGAAAATTATGACTCCTGGTTTCCATGCTTTGTTCGACTCTCAAAGCATACTTGAAGCTAGCTCAAAACCAATTTGTAGCAAGGAAATTGATATTCAAGAATCAGAAGATGAAACATCAAGAACAAATAAAATAGCAACGACAACATTCATGGTGGAAGCAGAGAGTGAAACTGAGGATGTCATTGTGTCTGATGAGCTGGCACACGAAAATCTACAAAAGGTCGATGATGCGTTGGCAGTTACCAAAGCCGAATGGGACAAAGACGTAGCCGTTAACGTTGAAAAAGCTGTGGCCCTTTCAAGGAACACTTGGGAACATGAATCCAATGAATTAGAAACAAAAGTCTTTTTCATGGAAGATGAGCTAACACTTTATAAGACAGTGTCAGAAAAAGCAGCCATGGCAATGAACGCAGTGGTAGAAGCGTTTAGAGCCATTCACCCTGCTACGACCACTAGTGAACCTGACCACATCGTTGTGCATGAGGTGACCGATAATGACACTGATGATTCAGAGCTCGATGAGTTGGAACATGGCCAGCAAAAACTTCAATTAAAGACAGGAGTACTTACTCTTACGAAGCCTGACACACAAAAGAAAAGAAAGATCTCTGCTACGAATGAACTGGAGGGACCAAAGAAACAGAAGACGCACACTCGGAAGAAATCATTTCCGTGCAAAATATGTAGTAAGAAGAACTATTTTTTGACCTACCTCTAATTTAATTTTTCAAATATCTAAAATTTGATTTATGATCTAGCTCTCATTTCATTTTTCAAATAGCTAATAAAACTTAATTATTAACAAAGTATCTCTAATTTAATTTTGTTGTGTTTCAGTCAAAGTGTTGACCTCTGGAGCTGGATTCAAGTCCCATGAAAAAACTGCACATCCTCCTACTCCTCGCCAGCAAAGTCCAGGTACACCGGAAGTCGTTTGTCAAGAGTGTGGTGTGCTGTTCAAGATGACTAAAACATATCAGCAACACTTAATTAATAAGACCTGCTACACCCTTCGGTGCCGACTCCCTAGCACAAGTGGTCAGTAGTAAAACAGCTAAATATCTCTTTAAAAGAATTTCTGTTTTGCAATCATATAAACAAATGATAGTAATTAGAATACTTTATTAATAGTTAAGCTGTCATTCATAATGTATTGAGTAAATGAAGTATACATTTATTATGTTTTTAATGTGTGCTGGCTAAGGAGTAAAATAGTTACACCATAATATACACCAGATTCAGTATGTACCTGCAAGTACATAAAGTTTAAAAAATATAAACTGAATGAAGAACATTTTTGAAATAAAGAACACATTCTATATTTAACAATAACAAATATGTGCTAGAAAATCTTGTGAAATTTTTTTTGCAGAGTTTATTTTTTTCGCACAAATTATCCAGCAGTTGTTTTTAGTTGCCAGTCACCATAAAACTAATTTAAAATTATATTAGACTCAAATTATATTTTGCAAAAAATTATGTTGACACGGGGGATCGAACCCGTGACACTGGGGTATCCTGGGACCTATCCGGGGGCACACCAAACGGGTAACGGGGGCAACGGGAGGGGACATTAATCCCTCGGCTTTAACCCCAATTGCGTAAGAGATAATACCACTCGGCCATCGATCCCACGGCTGGTGACACACGAACAATTCTGACACTTATTGTTCAAGACATTTGTAAAAGTAAAATGTTTTCTCTTCTATCTGTATCCAAAATTCAACAACGAACTTATCACAGAATTTATTCATTCACTTTATTCATATTCTTCACAAATTCAGCCACTGAATCTCATCATCGTATTGTATTGTAGACTTTATTATCCGAAACCGTCCTCTTTATTCGTCCTAAACAGTCATCATGTCACTCATGGTCACTGGATAATCTTTCATCAAAAAATCTGTTTTACCCGTTGGTCCCCTCCTTCGAATTTCCAGTTTCGTCCACTGGACACTCAGAATTAGTAAATTGACAAATGTCAGTGTCACTGTTTAAACGGAAGTGTTTAAACTTAAAGATTGATTACCCCAGGATTATTTCATTGGGTGAAAGCTTGACGGTGGCTTTTGGCCCCACTTTTTTATATGAAAAACTCGGTATGAGGCCTCTTCGAAAGAGGAGAGAAAAAACTAGAATTGATCCACATTCCGAGAAGAGTTTAAAGGTGATGTAACACAGAGCACCGGACGCTTTCCCTCATTCTTTCATAAAAAAATCTGACAGTTGAGAAGATAATAATCATCATGCCATAATGACGAGTACTCATTTTATTGTGTTTGTGCTCGTAATAGAACGGATTTGAACACTTTTTTCCTTGTTTTATAGTGCGTGAGTCTCAACACACTTCCGATTTGTCTCACAATTGTACCACGGCTTATGTTTATGAAGTTTATAGAGTGATTAAGTGGGTGAACCCTAGATTGTACTCCAAGCCCAGA
>WJFB01003184.1:0-14343 GCA_009870185.1 Pygmarrhopalites habei | reverse complement strand
AATCTTACGTAAAATTTCAAAATCATTGAGTTCGCGCGTATACCGTGAAACAAGTCTCCGGAAACGGTGTTCTACTTTATCTGAAGCTTGATTGTATTCTGATTAATTAAAAAAATTGTTTAAAAACAGTTTTTTTAAAACAAATTAGTCAATCTCTAAATGAATCGGATGAATCCTTCTTTGCTATCCAGGGCTGGGCTCCCAATGTTCAACGCGGTGCTTTAGGTAAGGAGTCAACGTCATCATCTAACATACAGATGTATCTGCAAAGTTTGTATGTTATATATAATTACGTAGTGTAGCCTTACAAAACACGTGTTTCAAATTATTTTTAATATAGACTAAGC
Organism: Pygmarrhopalites habei; assembly: GCA_009870185.1. Lineage (NCBI taxonomy): Eukaryota > Metazoa > Arthropoda > Collembola > Symphypleona > Arrhopalitidae > Pygmarrhopalites > Pygmarrhopalites habei. The sequence goes on along the minus strand of WJFB01003184.1, from coordinate 13,996 downwards.
ATGTCTCATCTATTTACATCTCACAATTCTCCTTTTCAGTGAATCTTGGTGACCTGACCACGTACGACTCAGCAAAAAGATTTCTCATAAAAAACTTTGGATTTGAAGATAATGTCTCAGTTCACGTCGTATCCAGGTGAGTGTGGACGAAGAGGGGGAGGAGAGCAATAACATATAGTGTTTTTACAAAAAGAGACAATTGGTAGCTATGACACTATGATGAAAGTGACAGTACGACCCCAGACATTATGACGACTGCGACACAAGGACGACAGACACGAAGACGACTTGTAAAATCACAATCACATTCTGGGTCTCGTAAATCTGATCCATTATTCCAGGCCACGAAAAACATTACAAATAGTCTGGACGAAAGATGACCAGACCGATTCACATCCATACCAATGTCGGTCAGCCTCCCCCGCCTCAATCAGACCATGTTAATAGTCTGAACATGAGACTCCAGTCTGGCCATCCTGCTTTTAAAATACAAGGGCCTGATCTGGAAGTCTGACGAAAATGCCTTACAAAAAACATCACATATAATATGTCGTAATAATGTCGGAGTCGTCATAGTGTCTGTCGTCATGGTGTCGCACCCCCGACAATTATTGTCTCTTTTCTGATCTTGTCAATTTCTCTCTCTCCAGTCTACTGGCCGGATTCACGGCCACGCTGATGGGGACACCGGCGGACGTGATAAAAACCCGTGTCATGAACCAACCAACGAATGAGGTGAGTCAAGAATATTCTCCATGATTAAATGTATTTGACGTAAGCAAGTAAGTAATATGAATGACTGTCGTTGGTAGTTGGGCCAGGGCATTTACTACAAAAACTCGATAGATTGTCTCCGGAAAACTGTGAGCAACGAAGGATTTGCCGCCCTCTACAAAGGTTTCTTACCCATTTGGATGCGCTTAGGTCCTTGGTAAGACACATTAATATAGTATATGTTATATCATGACACTTTACTTGGTAGTGAAGTGGTAGCCTCCTTTTATGTCGTTCCAGGTCACTCACATTTTGGGTCACATTCGAGCGGATACGAACATTTTTTGGGGTCGGAGGTTTCTAGTACGAAGTGAAGAAAGGACAACTGAATAAGATTATTTTTGTAACAGGGACGAGAGTAGAGAGTGACTTGAGCAATTTAAAATGATGGTGCGGGTAGTTCCCCCCGAGCCCATGACACTATTTATTAAATACCGATGACAGTGTGTAGCCGAAGGCGAAATCTCGAGAGAGAAAGTTACCACTGTGTAACGTAAGTAGTAGTATACAATTCGTACGTAAATAATTTATTATTTTTTAAAAAAGGAAACGTCATAACGGAACAGTATGATACATATCTACAAGAACGTAGGGTGTAAGTCAGGAAGGAGCGTCTGAAGACTGTTATCCATCCATTCACATCAGAACAAACAGGATTCTGATTTGACTTAAATAAATATCTGTTTACATGATCAGGAAGTCATACACTTGGCAGCCTAAATAAGTATATATATATTGTAACCTCCTCCTTTATTATAATAGTACCGACAGACCTACGTATATAAAGTGGATGGAGGAGATGAGTCCTTTTTTCCTCTTATTGTCGTCCATCATCTTTGGATAATTTTCACTTGGAGTGGAGATGGTGGTCAGTAATGGTCCATCACTGGTGAGCAGTACCATTTAAATAAATAATTTCTCTACCTTCTCTGATTATCCTTTATGCAATACGAAGTTCGTATTACGAACGGACGACAACGAGGGAAAATTTTGAAACAAAAAGAAAGGAGAGTGAGGAGAAAGTAAGGAGAAATAATCAAATGTGTAAACTCAACGACTAATGTTCAAATTGAATTTGTACAATATTCTGTAATAAATAATGTCTTTTTTCTAGTCAACATTTTTAGCCAATTGAATGTGAGCGTTATACATACAGTGCTGAATTAACGGTTACATTACTTATACGTACATTACATATGTACTTTAACTATCATGCATAATAAAGGTCAATAAGAGTATAAATACTTTACTCGGAATAATATACATACCTAGAGTCAAGTTGTTCCCATAGAATGTTAGACTCTGACTGCTACAAAGAGCGATTACTCATCAATTCTGTGAATGTTGACAGAGTCAGAAAAGGAAATAAAATGTGTCGGTCGTTATTTTTACCTCAAATTATCAAATATTGTTTGCTGACCATCATTTGTAGGGCCTATTCATGCATTTATTCATTCTCTTGTTGTGAATATTTGTAGTAGTAAATAAGTATTTATTTACACAAATAATGTGTTTAGTCACTCAGAGTTTTACTTTTTTAAAAAAAAATAATAAGGACAGTGTCTCGTTCTCCTTTGTTGTTGTGGGGCGGGGTGGAGTGGAGTTTTTGTTGGGAAGTTCTCTTCTTATTCCAAAAAACCGAATACTTCTTTTTCGTGGAAATTGAGACCCTACCCTGTCGCACTCACTCAACCATCGATCCTTAAAATTAAATTACTACCAACTATTTATAAGAGTAAATACATAATCAAAATCAAATAAAAAAATTCAATGAGCAACATTGTATACTTATCTTTTCTCTTTTTTTTTTTAAAAAAAAATTATTTATTACTAATACAAAATAAATCGTCCTTTGTTATACATAATTACATACAAACGTAAAAATCCTATAATGTAGAAATTCTAAGTACAGTAGTAGTCAGGCACAGTTGTAAAAGTTCAGGACATTTTACAAAATGCCCCAGACCTTTGTTAATATGCCTTGAGAGGCCTTTTGTAAAATGCCCTGGAACTTTTACAACGGCGCCTGACAACCACTGAAGTAAGTATTTACTTACTAAAAAACTGTATAATATTTTCTCGTCGCATCTCGTCTGTTTGAAAGTTACTTTGTTCCATGCACATCACTTACTAGGTCATAGGTAGGTAGATTAGATTGTGTGTAAAATCTAAAAGTATAATAATATAGTACAAGAATATTTGTTTGTTCGTTATGTTCATCTTATTCAGACGATTCATAGTTGAGACAATATGTACTAGTACATATTGTCTAACATTACTAGTAAATAAAACTTGACGATGATATGGAGAGGGGAAGAGGGATTTTTGGTCATGTAGATTTACACTAATGGTTAGGTCAAGTCAGAGCAGGGAGACATGGATGCTTTCATCATGTACTTTTAAATTAATTCAAAATGAGTAGGATACAATACATAGTACTAGTACTACTTAAATACTTAATTAAAACGAAAAGGGAAGAACAATCTCATTTTGAACAGTCATTTTGATCCCACAGTTCATTCCATTTCCCCTCACCCAACAATACAATACTTTATCTGTGTCAAATTAAGTTAAGTTACATGGAACTTCAATAGTTAAATATAAATCTTTAGGTAGTAAGGAATGTCTCACACGCCATTTAAATACATGGGTACTTGTTTTGTGAATAATTAAAGTAATCTCATCTATTTACTCTACTACATTATCTACTTTAAATATTTTCTCCCTTCTCTCGTATAAAAAAGTAATGTCATTATCTAGAATGTTCTCTCATACAACTAAATTCTAAGGAATATTATTGAATAATGATTGTTTTGGGGATTTTTTTTCATTCCAATCCAGACTAAAATACTAATATTTAAATATGTAAATACCATGGCCCCATGAGATTTCTGTCTCTCTGTAATTAACTTGTAAATTGAGTGAATGAAAGGGAATGCCAAAATAGGATTTGAGAGTCAAAAATGAATTTGAAAAAGGGAGAACTAATATGAGTACATACTACTTGACAAGTTAGTAGTTGTAGGGTGGGTACTGGCTTCCCTGGTATGCGTAGGCGGGTGTGGGGTAGGGTGCGTATCCGTAGGCAGCATAACCTTGTTGTTTTTGCGGGTAAACTGTCAAAAGAAAAGTAATCCGAATTAAACTTTCACCCAACATCATCATCATACAGGTCAAATAAGTAAGTTGTCATGTTTGCATTGTAAGTACATACATACTTATTATATAGTATTATGTACTTAGTTAGTAGTATTGGTTAGTGCGTAAGATTAGCAGCTAAGTCATTAGGTCAGAAATGTGAATCGATTAGTAATCATAATAATAATGATTAAAGCAAGTAATTTTTTCAAAAAAGAAATGGGAACGAACCAATAAGAACCATATATGGAATGTGTCGGGAAGGAAGGTATCAAGTCAAATTTATAATATGTAATTAAAGTAGATATTCAATTAAGTGCTTGAAGGGCTCATCTGTCATATATGCGTGGGGGGCTTTCCCTTGTCCACGTTGACAAAGTATATGTACTCAATACATACATAGCATGAAAGCAAAGCGGATACAGGTGGTCACGTAATGAGTGGGGTCACTCGGTCACATGTCAAAGACTATGTACTGGAGGGTCAACTACTTACTTAAATACTTGAGTATGTATGTGTGTACTTAAATGAGTAGTCTGTATGTACTTAAGTAGTTTGTACTAGGAATGAGGTGAGTTAAGTACCGGGCATGATGTAGTGCATATTATTAGTGGATGAAAGCCCTCCATTAGCGTAAAAATCCTCATTTCTGAGGCAAAGAGCGGCCCCAGAGAAAAGCAGAGCAGAAACGAGTGACCATCCAACGCCTATCCAAGCGAGAACGTAACTCCAGTCGTAGGACAAGGACGAGGACTCTCTTAACCCCTTTTTTAATTTAGTCATTCATTGTCCGCACCAGAACCAAAAACCAAACCACACAAGACAAAAAAGCTTAGAAATATTTTTGAACCAAGTAAGGAATGTAGTCGAAACTAACCCGTCATCACATACTGTCCATTCACACTATTCGCCGTGTTCAAATCCTTCTTTTCATTCAATATACATGACCCAGCCGACGCGAATAGGGCACTTGACAGTAGACTGAACCCCACGGACACCCATGACAGGAAAAATGACCAGTCAAACGATATCGTGGACACGTCTCTCAAACCCTCCAATTATATTTCACCAATAATTATTATTCAATACAATATCACTTTCTATCCATACACATCAAAAATATTCTTCTTCTCATGTCGTTCCATACTTGCGAAGAATTTCAATTCTCAATTATTTTCAATTTCAATCAATTCAATTATTAATCCTTCATGTGTAATTATGAAATGATTAAGTACAGGCTTTATCTACATATGGGAGTGTCAAAGGAAAGAGGGAGACTTACTTGAGGCCACTGTTTGTAGTAGTCAGGACCGACGAGTTTCTCAGTCTCGTAGTACTCGACTCCATGCCACAAACCCATCCCACCGGCACTGAACAAACCTGGAATCCCATAGTTAATTGATTAAAATCAAAGTTAAGAGGAACACATTCCATTTGAAACTTTGTCAATTTAGAAGAGTAGAGGAAGTAATAATTAAAACATGGTTTGGAAAGGACGTCGCAAGGAGGGAGAGTGACAGAGTCACTACTTAATTCAGGACATTACTACGAGTGTTTCCATACAGAAGGACTTCGCTGGCCTAGATGTAAAAGTGTACATTTACATTTCATCCCTGACGCAGTATCAAAGCGAGCGCTAGTGTGCTGCGTGAGAGTATGCTGCGTCAGGGGTGAAACGTAAATGTCCACTTTTAGCAGAAGGCAGGCGACTTGTGTCTTGACAAATCACTAAAATGGAGTTTATTTACATATTATATTTATGTGTATATATTTATAGTTATGTAGAGAGAGAGAGAGGGAATGGGAGAATAGTTATCGAGATACAAGTATGTACTGACATGTTAGGAGGAGGAGGATGGCAGTGGTCGTGATATTCCCCGAAGACCGTCTCCAACATCCTGCAACCCCCGTCCAAAAGGCAATGAAGACAAAGAGAAAAGCCACAATGAACAAACTGATCATGGCTCTTCCCATATCTGGAATGAACACAGACCTAAGTTTAACACGTGATACAATCACTTCATGTCCATCATCATTGTATTTCGTACACAAATGATGCTAAATTAATTTCAAAGGCATCCATAATTCAAATGATGATTAGTTAACAATTGTAATTAATGTGTTGTCATATATACTCACGTAATTTTGCCATCTCATCCGAATTGTAACTCTCCGTCTTTTCTCCCTCGTCCGGGATGAAGTAGTCAATGTTCATACAGTATGTTTCCACCGGTGATAAATACAGTTGAACTACACACAGTTTTACAAAAAATTTCATTTTTTACAGAATTCAACATTAACGTTTCATGCAACTTTATTTACCTATCACTAGTAATCAAAATGAAAGGAAAATTTGGTCACCTCCAGATGGTCTTGATTGTGGATATGGGAAGCAAACACGGAACAATCCTTTTGTCCTAGTAAAATATAGGTAATTTTTTTCTAGGTCTTCGCTAGTCACGTCAGACAACTCTCCCGACGCCACTTTTTTCTGAAAAACAAACGCAAATAAATCATGATCACGAATAGTCACAATTGACTGTCGGTAGTCAAAATGTACTGATTAGAAAAATGTTTGGACTGAGACCATCATCAATAATTTTAAATTTTGATAAATATTTTGTGCAACTAATGTACAAGACGGACGAGTTAGTCAATTGTTTGGGGCTAAAAAACATGGGATCCTCCTGGAAGAATGTTCTTTTGTGAATGAAAATGTTGAATGTATTTTTTTAAAAAAAAATTAAACCTCCAGATCCTTGCGCTTCACATCCACCCGTATCCAATTATCAGTTGAAAAGGCGATGGCGAGTAGGGCTACAGAGACTACAGCAGCAATCGTTGCTAAACTTAATGTGACTGCTGAACAAGGCATTTTGATATGTTAAAGTTTTTCAAATTTTGATTAACTCCTTGGAAATGTTTGTTAGAATGTGGGTGGGTGAGAGGGGAGAAGACGAAGGCAGTCACTCACAAGCACAACAACAGACACAGACAGAGAATTGATTGAATGGTACAGAGTGAGGTCAAAACTCCATGGAATCTGGAGACGGGAGATGAAAGGAGGGAGAAACGAAGGGGAGGAGGAAGATGTGAGCTGATCTCTTGGCTAATTGAATGGAAGGGAGTGTCAACAGAAATTTTGGGAAAAGTTGACCTCCTCGCAAAGTTTGTTGTACAAGTCAATATGTTGGTTTGTTGGGAGGAGGAGGAGGAGAGGACTGAATAAAAGACTTTTGAGTTTACTCTTCCTCATTGAGAAAGAAACATGTAGAATAAGTGAGTGAGTAGTTGGGGATAGTGTGTGTGTTTGAAGAGAGAGAATAGTAAGTAAGTAGTAAAGCAAGTTGTGGAGATTCAGGACAGGTGAGGTTACACTGCCTCAAGCAAATTCTATGCATTCCCTCTATTATGTGTCTTCGTCTTGTCTTGAACAGGGAAAAGGGTCTTAGACAGAGGAATTCATCTCAACAAACTCGGTTATACCGTTCAGACTCTCTCGACTCGAGCATAGGGAAAATGGTCACACATTAACATAGGCTAGTACGTACTTTACTCAGGGTTTAACTCCTTCTACTGCATGCAACTAGATATACAACTTACCTGTGTGTGTGTTGAAAAAAACACACACACAGGTTGGTTGATTTTTTTGTCTTGCATTCCATTCTTGTCTCCTCATACTAACACAGGCTTACTTTTTTACCAAATGAGAGTCAAAGCCAACCCTCCAAGTACTTAGTGCAGCCTTCAGTACATGTAGTGTTTACAGCATGACCAAACAGTGTGTACTTAAATCCTCTCTCTCTATCTGTCTTTCCTCCTCCCTATCATCTCTACAATATAACCACACACAATCTATGATACACTCCAAGTGTACATTTCATCCTAACATCCGTCTATTATTACATGCATGTTCATTTTCACAAGTGTCAAAATAATAATGATTTGATATGATTTGTTTTTATTATTTAAAGTGCCAATTTTTTCAGTGTATGTACTTACAGTACATTGATTTACAAGAAAGGGCACATAAACCATCCAAACAGGATAGCTTATTTTGTTAGTTTATTCCATTTATTTACCCTCTGGACAAAAAACATTCATCAAATTTTACAATAATAGATAATAAACATTTGTGACTAGAACTACCCAGTTCTTGTACTGGATTTCATGACAAATCTTTCAGATACCATTATCATACTACAATGAGTTAAATATAAATTTCATTATTTAATTCTTTCATGAGTTGATAAGATTCTAACAAGGTCTAGGAGGTCTATATCATCGTGTAGTTTAATAGTTCCTCTAAATTTCTCCTTTTTCCACGACTGATGAAACGATGCAAGTCTCAGTCAGTCTGTGTTTTAACTTGATCTTTTCATTTGATCGACTTGTTATTAACTACTACAGTACTTATTGTATGGTTAACCCATGAACAAATGAGACATTTCCAGTCGTTTTACTAATGTGAAAGCCAGGGCTCGATATTCTCCAGAAAAGGCAGCGGGAAACCCCCAGTTAAGTACTTCCAATTTTGGCTCGGAGTAAAAGCCAAGTCTACCAAAGGGCTGCGGAGCAGCTTACAAAAACCACCTGTAATGTAATGTAATACAGGCGTATATGTACACATAATAAATAGTATTATGCATCATGACATAGCCGTGCCTTGACGTTTGATGTGGTTCACCTTTTCAACGGCTAATGTAAGTAATATATAAATACGTCTGTGTACTCAAGTTCTGCGTATAGAATTAATTTCTTATTGATGAATATGCTAAACTTTATCCCACCGAGATTCTTCTTCCTTCACCCCCCTCCATCCTTCTTGGAGAGTTTGTTAATTAAAATAAGAGGTTAGAGACGAATGAGGACATGTTCGTGTAGAGGATACGTAATTTGTCGGTGGAGGATTCCCACACTCGTTTTACTTTAATAGTAATAAAATAAAAATTTAATCATTATGAGTAGAACATACTACTGGAGAGACATGTCATGAGTCCATGATGATTGTACAAAATAACCTGTTAGATTTCATGCACAGACTTGAGCGGCAAGTGCGTAGCAGAATGCCGGAAAAAAACCGAACGTCGGGAATTTTCCATACCCGCCTTGCTTACGAAGGCCTTCGGATTTCGACTCGTTGAACGCACAAGGGCGCTCTCCGTGATATAAAATTAATTGTTGCTTCAAACTTTGTGAAAAAAACCGGTGTCTGGATCATAGTTACTGACTGACTGGACGACAATCATCTGTTCTAAGGATAAGTAGAGGTGAGTCAACTATTGTCACCCTGCTCACAGGCCATAATGGAAAATCAATCATTTTAGTATATATACGGTGTGTGTGAGGAGGTAAGAGGCGGCTACCATTGCATCAACATATATGGGGGAGAAGGCAGTCAAATTAATTTGTTTACACTGATACTAGTTGACAGTGTGAGGACATAACTGTGTTGGGGAAAAAGGTTAAGCAGACGCCAAGTCAGTTAAAAATTTAAACTAAAAATGCAATTTGAGCTAAACCGTGCGCACCGACAGACTTCAAATTTTTGTGAATCAATATTTTTGAAGTTCCCCCCGACCTCCGACGCAGCGACCTCCTGATTCGCAGAGCTGGAAAGCGACCGAGGGCGGCGCTTTGCAACGGCGTGTTTGGCAAAACTTGCTAGTCTTTGGGAGAAGACAATAAGATTTTGATTTTAACAGTGTTTGAAAAATTGACCGATTGAAATTGATAGACATTAACATCGTTTGTGTTTTAGTGTTCTTGTTAGGTGAGACTCTACGAAAAATTACCTTACGACAATTAGAGGAAAAGGATTTGCCCGGCTTATGTGTAACGAGGGATTGTTCGAATACGCCGGCATTATTAATCTTTAGAATTTTAATTGTTATTCTAACACTGTTGGGTTCATGATAATGGTATATAGTCACTTTCATATCATTTCAATATTTTCCTTTCATTTTTCATGTCAATTCTAAGCCAGAGTCGAGTGACACTCATCTAAGTACGAGTCCACGTTGTGGACATAGTGTGGGGAGTGGAGGGAAAAGAATTTTGTGACAAAAAAACATTTTTCTCAACTTGTCCTAATTGTCATTTTGTTTGTCATTCGTCCTGATAGATAAAGATGGGAAGTGCGCAACAGGAACCGGAAAAATCATCTTGGGAAGATGGTCTAGAGGGTGAAATCGATACTTTATTGTCCCTGAGGTAAAGTTTTTTTTTAAAATTTGAAATTCATTTAGATAATTCATACAAAAATATACTTTGTCTTCATTAAATTACTTGCTATAATGTTCTCCATGACGCACAGTCATTCAATAATTGAATCTGGAAAATCAAATAAAATTTTTTGTCTATTTTTAGTGTCGGAGGCTGGAGACTCGACGATCAATTACAAACCTCAAGTTCATGTGTTCTTCATGCAATGCCCCAGTAAGTGATGGATATATATTACATATTTTAAAAAATCTGTATATTTTGTTCACGTTGTGGATTTTCTCAGTTGAAACAATTTTTTGTTTTTGCTTGAAAGTAAACATAATCACATTTAGCAACAATCCCTGGTTGTTCAATATGATATGGAAGGAAATCTTTTTATCGTTACAGTGTTACATGGTGTGAGGCCTGTTCCAAAAGTCTCTGTCGAGTGTGTTCACAGGTATCCTTTTTTCATTTAAAATAATTTTTGAGACATGTACATACATGCATATATATATAATTTGACCATTTTCCCGGTAAAAACCCTATTGTTGGCCTCTCAACATCCCTTCAAAAAATGTCAATCTCTTATTTTTAAAGTTCTGTTAGGTTTTTACCCTGTTCACGGCAATATTGAGAATATTGTCATCATAATCTACATATTTCATCTTACTTTGTCATTTTGTACAAGTCTTCGAGTTTGCTTTCCAGCGGCACGTCTTTATTGCGTCGTATCTTGTAAACAATTCCCCCCCCTCTCCCTCGCTCCCAATCCGTTATTATTATGTGTGTCGTGTACACCGGGATCCTTATTACAATTTATTTCTGAAATATCCCAACCAGTTAAATTACACGGATTGATGTTGTCATTTTTTTATGATGACAATTTTGATTTTGTTTTTTTTTTTTTTCAAAAAAAATCTGAATTAATCTCAAGGGTTATTATTGAAACCAAAAATATTAATTCTGAACATGTGTATTATGCAGTACTTTTGATGAGTGCATGTGTACATTTCGTATTTATTTTCCTCCTGACAGGAACATAGCGCCCGTGGTCACTCATCACGTTCACTCAAAGAAATGTCTGAGTCTCTTGTGTTGACCCTCGAAAACGAGACGTTGCATGTGGGGAAACTTCTCAATGAAGTGTACAAGTTTGAGCGGAAACAACAGGATTTAATTCTGAAAGTTATTGACGCCCTCTCCATCGTGAAAAGAGATCTCGAAGAAGACCTCATGTCAGGTTCTGTCTTCTTTTCTGAACTACCCCAGGTAATTTTGCAAATTCTAATGATAATTGGTTCTAGATGAAACTACTATGTTCTCCATATCTTTGATATGACTTATATTGTTGCTAATAACCTTGTTCTCTCTCTTTTGTAATAGGTGCACGATTTACTGACGAGGTATATAGTCAAATGTTTACATTATTAATTAGATCTATATGATATATCGGTATATAATTAAATGCTTATATTAACGTAAAAAGAGATTTAATATTTATAAGCGATTTATAATATAATTTTTTTATAATAAGAAAAATTAAAAATAGGATTAATGACTTTGTTATAGTGCCCGAAAATCTCTCGCAAACGGAAGTTCAGAGCCACTCTCGCACTTGTCGGCTCTCATTAGTTCTCTCACATGTCGCAAACAACAAATCGAGGGAATTCTTTACAAGTAAGATGATAGTCCATTTTATTATTTATTAATAGGGTAACCGGAAATATGCTTTTTTTCACAAAAAATTATGCTCTGAAATTTTGAAGTTATGCTTTTTTATGCTTTTTCAATATCCTCGTTGTATACACGTTTCTTGAGCAAAAAAACTACTGAAAAATTTTCAAAATCACTGAAGATCACTGGAGAATCTTCATCATGACTGAAAAATGTCTTGAAATTTCTCATAAATCACTGGAAAATTTTAGTTTACAGTGACTGTACTACAAAAATGACTGAAAATTTTAACAAAATGACTGAAAAATCTTCAAAAATTACTGTAAAATCCTGAAAATCACTGCATAATTTGGGGTTTTCTGTAAATTATGCTTTTTTTTCCTTTTATGCTTTTTGAAAAAAAATTACGCCTTTTATGCTTTTTTTTCTGACGAAATTTTGACCCCCTGACACCAGGGGTCTGTTCCAAATTCTTTTAAAGGCCATAAAAGCCTGAACAAATTTTATGCTAAAGCACATTTTCGGTTACCCTATTTATTAACATACATTTACATTGGGGTACTAAAGATTGGATAGAAAGATTTGAAACGAAATTTTTCCAAATGATAATACCTATTCTTGTCACCGGCATTTCATTATTGTGGAATAATTTTTTTTTGTAGAACCATGATGTCCCCACTCCATGCACTGGGCTCCGTTCCTCGCCAGCACAACACCGATGCATTAAAATTGATAAATTCTTACACTTCGGCCAAATTGGGGTACAATGGAATATCGTCAGCAAACATCTCAAATAATAATATGATGAAGAATAATATAATAGTTCCACCAAAGTACTCCCCATTGGTTAATGGGCCCAGATTCTATTTTGAAATTGAAATCCAAGGAGTTCTCATGGGTAGAGTGGTCATCGAAACAAGACCAGACGTTGCTCCCAGAATGTGTGAAAATTTCAGAGCCCTCGCTCTCAAAGAGAGAGGCTTTGGATTTCAAGGCTGTGTGGTTTTCCAATGCTGGAAAGGAGAATCCGTAATTTATATTTTTATTCTATATCATAATAATAATATTTACTCGAAAATTTCTATAATCAATTTATTCAAATTTTCTTTTGTTTGTGTATATTAACATAATGTATTTTCTTTTTTTAAAAAAAATCAGATAATTACTGGTGATTTTGAGCATAATAATGGAAGAGGAGGACATTCGATATACGAGGAGGGTTTATTCATGCCAGAAGACACTCGTTTACCAGCCACCCGTGGAGCAATTGGAATGAGAAGAACACAGAAACGACACGATTCAAAAGGATTGGTCGGCTCCCAGTTTCGTATCATTCTACAAGATATGCCAGGGTTTACCGGAATTTTTGGCCACGTTTTGGAGGGCATTGAAATTGTGGACAAGATCAGTGAATGTGGAGACCCCAGCGGTAACCCAACAAAAAGAATTTCCATTCGAAAGTGTGGGCTTTTAAAATGAAGCCAAGAAAAAATATTATGACGAGAAAAATTTCAAAACAAGAAAAAATCAACACAAAAATACCCACTCGCCCTCCCCCCATCTCCCCCATTTTTTAATTATTATATGATTATGAAGCACACGCGCCCGCAAATGTGGCAAGAAATCAACTTCAATATTTTCTTCTGTTTTTGAGTCGATTTTTCAATAATCATTGATGGTAATTATGTTCCCCGCCCTGGCGTTGCGCTTTTTTTACGCCCGAAGAATCATGAATTGATGAAAAAGAAAACGTCGAACTAAAAGAGAACACACACCATGATCATCAAAATCCAAATATTTGGCAATGATTATAGAAATTTGATTGTCATCATTTCATTAGACTATATATAGTATATGTATTACAATATTGTTATTTTACTGCTCTAGAGGATTATGACCATCGCAAATTTTAAAAATCAGCTAAGCAATACTGCGAAAGTTGTTTATAGCAGGGTTAGAAATGAAAAGCAAAAAAAACCTTTTTTTAGCCTGTTTGTTTTATCTTTTTCAACTCGAATGAATGTTAATTATTATTTAACTCTTAATTAATCTTATTGATAAGAGTTATTTATTTGCTCCTGTCTTAATCGTATATTATATCTCTATGTCGTAAAGTTGTAGCGTTACACACTATCCAGAACTATATAGTGTCGTACTGTATTTTCAAAATAGCTCGTCTACCCAATTTAACCAACATGTCAAC
>WJFB01003183.1:0-14344 GCA_009870185.1 Pygmarrhopalites habei | reverse complement strand
TGAGGAAATCTTAATAAGCAGAGTGAGTATGATGCTCAGGCTTGAAATAAAAAAGCCTGAACATTTTTCTTGTGTCGCCAAATGACTTCGTCATCTACATCGTATTCAACTTGTACATGTTACAGTTAAAGTGTGAAATCAGTTGAAATATGACATGAAATCTTTGAAGTTAAGGCAATGGAGGTCAAGAAGTGTCAAATAAATTCTACCAATCCCGACCTGATTCAACACATCTTGACACCTTTTGAGCTGTGTCATTAGAAGAAGAACCTTATTAAGTCATTGTCTCTATTCCACAGTTGGCCAAAGCCCATTATACCCAGGGTCCGACCTCGGTCAAAAGGGTGGTAAAAACGGGGTTTTACCACCAAAAATGTGCTTTTGGCCGGTGAATAGGGTCAAAACTGGTTGTTACCGGTCACCATTTCGTTTTTACCGGTAAATATCAGACCCTGATTATACCATTAATAATTTCTTTTCAGTTTTGTAAATATAGATAAGTAGGAATTGTACAGAATCCCTAGTTTCAGACTTCAACTGCAACATACACTGGTTTGTCAGTTTCCACACATGAGTGTTTTCAATCATGGTTTTCAGAACTCTACCGAGTAAAAGATACTATACAACTACAGAGGCCAAAGGTCCTCGGCGACAACTTCTCGCACTCGTGAGGCTTCCATTTAGTCCAGTTAAATTAATAGGGCTCCCCGAACATTGTACAGTTGTCCGCTCCTGTCCGCAATCCTATGATCCACTTGTCCAATTAGATTCAATATTCCTTTTAAGTGTGATGAGGTCGAGTCACTCTAGAATGGGTTAGCAAGAAATCAGGACGGGATTGAAACAAAGCGAGAAAATGAAGATGCAAGTAGGGGGGATGATCGCTGACAACTGTGCTCCACGTTCACAATTTCTACACATGCATGTGAACATCCTCACTCCAATGACACGACGGAAGGTCAGAATGAATTTTAAAAAATATTTTCAGGAGTACCTTGAATGATATGAAGGCCCCAAACCAGGTACTGAAGTTCGGTTCCTTGTGGGAGGTTTCCCGCCAAAGATGGCGGGTCAGTTAGTGACTCAAAAACTTCCTCATGTCAATAGTTACTCGACTGCGACCGAGGTTTCAGATATTCCTATGAGCGGGTTCTTTTTAGCCGAATCTTTTAATTTAGTCATTTTCCTTACTTTTTCAAGGAAAATGGATCACGCCGACCCGCCAAGCTGGCGTATTTATGATTAAACTTTTCTTCATATCATGGAAGATGTACCCATTCATAAAATTAGTGACTAAAACCTACCTTGTGTGACTTACACCCATTTTGGTCCCACATGTCCTTTACAGCATCCTCACGCCACCTGGTGTGAGAAACTGAAACTTTTTCTTCGCTCAATGAGGTCAGGTCAAATAAAAATAGCAGGATTGACCTTAAATGCTAGGTTTTGACAAAATTCTGAGCTATTCATGAGCTCAAATACATGCCAGGTTATGCAGAAGTTGGAGCCATCTGGTGAGTGACCACAATGTTTTTGACACGCAAGGTCAACTGAGCAGTGGTATGGAAGTCCAAATGGACTTTGAAGTTGGACTGGTGAGTACTCATAGGCCAGTCCGCGTCATTTAAAAAATTCGGAAAATCAACGTTTTTCCGCATTCTACGCCCCCTAGCGGCGGTATACGGCAATATCTGCCGAAATAACCGCCAAATTCGTGATCAGCGACCTCGAATTGACCTTGGGGTTGAGGTTTCCAGTTCCCAACGCTTTGACATGAACCAAACTTTCCTTGTAAGAGAGAGAGAGAGGAGAGAGATAGAGAACATCACACACACTAAAGACCAGGAAATTGTAGCGGACGTTAATCTGTAAATTATAATTAATAGTGATGTGTTGGATAACTACGAAAGATTATTTAATTATCACTGAGATTCTTATCTCTTCCAGATTGAGTTGCCATGATTAAGTCAGTCACACACACGTCATTACATAATTTGGAGGATTTGTTGTCAGTTCAAAGTCCTAAACCAAAAGAAAGAGAGACACACATAGAGGCAAAGAGAGAGAGAGAGAGAGCTATACCCTCATTATCCATGAAATTAGTAGAACATTAATTGTCATTGTTCCATATGCAAGAGAGTGTCTGTAATTTACAAACTACTACGACACACTTTATGTGCATCACACACACATTTGCATAGTCGCGAGGAAATTAACAAGAAAGATCTATCCTATTTACAACGAAATCCCGCATCCCTCCATTTAATTAACAGTTTAATTGTACTCTGTACTAATTTCCCTTCACTGTCACGCACACACACACGACACATACAACTCTGATTCTGTCCAAAATCATCGGTCAAGGACAGAGGATGCAGAAATGTGGATGCAATTACCACACACACATACACACACTCTCTCTCATTCAACACTGGATTGACCAGTGTGACCTTAACTTGATATAAGTTGTGACATTTCATTATTCATCATAATCACAATACCTCCACACACACACAGCTTGAACAGAGGGGAATACCGAGAAATGACCAAGGGAAAAGTAATCGTCAGTTTACTTTTGTGCACTCCAAATTAACTTGTACAGTCGTCAAACAGTGGATTATGCAAATGCATCATGTATGCATTCCGTGTACACCATCCTCAATTATAATATCATTGTGTAGTGTGTGTGTGTGTGACTAAGTATGTATTCGTCACAATTGTACTTTTCCAAAGCAGCTTAGCCTTTAGCTACACAAATTATCACTTAATTACCATCATTGACTACTCCTTCGTCCACACAAAAAATATTGAATTACAAAACAAAGACACACACACACACAGAAGTGTAGAGCAAATTCAAATATGAAGGATGCTTTAGGCCGCCAGTACTTTTTACTACCATTTATTTAGATAGATATATTTCTTGAGAACAAATCCACCTTAAAACCATATCCACACACAACGCGAGAATTGAGTGGTAAATCCCAACACCCCAGAAATTGTATTTTAAGTCTATACACACACCACATACACACACGCTAATGTGTGTGTGTATTCAAACTCATGGAATAATTACAAGAGTGCACATGTGAACTGTGTGTGTTGTGTTGTGTGTGTGTTTCCGTCTTCCTGTTCTCTCGACTAGTGTCGATTTAGACTTGAGCCAGTTCGGTCGATCCTTGTCAAATTCCTCCATTTCTCTCTTCTTAGTTTATATCCATGATCAATGAAACACTTTACTGTAGTAATTAATGAATTAGTTCCACACACACTCTCTCTATTTGAATATATCCAATTTTGTGTGGAATAGTGAGTTGTGACATAAAAGTGACACACACGTGACAAAGTGGATGTCACCGGACATTCATCGCCTGACCCTGCTCAACTGGGCCGCCTTGATTTACTCAATTTTATTGTGACCAATTTTTTTTGAAAAGGAGGACAAGAGAAGAATACAGTACAGTATTGAGTGTATTGGGGGTCAAAAGTCAATCCAAAAATTTTTTTAAATATAATTCTTCTCGTGAATGTTGTGACAGTGAACTTGTACTCTTTGGAATTTATGAGCCACATGTTCTCCTACCCCCATATCTTTACAATCTGTTGACTTGCCAGAAAAAAAGGAGAGAAAGAGAGAGAGAGAGAGAGAGAAAAATAAACAAGATTTGTGTGTGGAGTGTAGTGTGTGTGTGTAGTGTGTAGGAATTTTGTGATAGTCAAGTTCATCAGCTTCCGAGTTTCAGTTTGAAAGTGGGAAGAGAGAGAGAGAGAGATTTTAATATAAAAAAAATTGAGGATATAAGAATTAAAGGTCATCATGACTTTTAAATTGTTCCGAAGGAAATTGATTGACCGGGAAGAGACGTCAACGGAACTGAACCGGGTACTGTCGACAATTGACTTGACAATGTTAGGGATTGGAAGTACACTCGGTATTGGGATTTATGTACTAGCAGGTAATTATTCAATTACTTTAGAATGTTATTTTTTTAAAAAATGGAATGTCAATTATATTTTTGAAATGGTCAGGTTCGGTTGCGAAAAGTAGTGCAGGACCTGGAGTGATTATCAGTTTCGCTGTTGCTGCCTTAGCCTCCATTCTAGCAGGTAAATTTTTACTGTTGAAAATATATAAGTACAAAATTAAATTAAGATTTGAGATTCGATCCAGTGATTTAATCAGTGATTGAGTAAGTTTCCCTTTCCAATTTTTGAAAAGAAATGACAACCAATTTTCTATGAATAGCATGGAAAATGATTAGTCTGAAAAAAAATGCTAATGACATTCAAATTGTTCATTGTTATGCATTTGTAGTGGTGACGATACAGTAGTAATGGGGACGAGGATAGAATGTAGTGTAGTTGTGAATGCACGAGATGAATGTAAACATTTTTCAAAGTGAACAGGTAAATTACATATTATGGGGGGATGAGCAAGGACAAGGATTAGTCGTTATTATTATTTAAATGAGTTGCTCAAGACAAAAAAGAGTTAATTAGGAAAAGATTGGTTTTTCGTCATCAGGTATTACTTGTACATTATAATAGTGGATCTTTTACACAAGGATTGTAAGTCTAGTGTATTTTATTTTGTGGTTAGGAATTCCATAGAACTAATTTCCTTTAAGCAGGAAACCCACAAAAGATCATTGTAGTTGAAGAACCATTAACTTTGACGGGGAGAGGTTATGGATTTTTGCATTCCCACTTGTTGCTCATCCGTATTTAATATGTGTAAATTATGAAATGAATCCGTGTATTGGATAATGAAATCTGGAATCCCAGACACAAAAAAAAGAATGCAGCCTCAACAGAAATCCAATTTATTTACAAACACATAATTATCGTATAAAGTTCAATGAGACGCCCGAGGCTTTTTTAATTTCTTCTTCGGATTTACTTTTACAGTTCAACTGTTCCAGAGTAACAAAGTCTTACTTTTCAGTCCATTTAAAAATGAAATCTTGGAGAGGGGGAGACTTTTTATTAGAGACAGCTCAGTCTGGGGTATTAAGATGGAAATACGGTACTCTCGTCAAAAATCCCTTGACAGTGAGAAAAACGCTTTCTCGAATTACCACCTCCTTCTGTATTTTGTGAATTGTATTTTACGATTTACGTCCCCTCCTTTCCATTCTCCAGGGCACAAAAGGATGACCTTGCGGTGTCGGGTTGTGTTTGTATTGACATTTATTCCTCTCCCCCCTTCAGGGTGTAATGTGAGGCAGTGATGGAGTGTCCTGTTCTAGTCTACACATTTTATGATTATTATGACTGTAAATATGTGACTCCACAGGATTTTATCTAAGAATATTATTTACTAGGTAGATTATCCAAATCCTTCAGTTTTTCTTCGTCATCTTTGACAAATTCCCCGACCTTTCCTTCCCTTTGACTACATTTCATTTCATATGGAGAATCAAATTTTTGCATTCATTTTTGTTCTCAACTGTTTTTCAAACTTAGTTAAACTTTATGTTAGTTAGTATGTCAATCTGAAAGTCATTCAAAGCAGAGTTTGAATAGAAATTAGTGGAATGTTGATTGTGCATTTTAAATTTGCATAATGTTTACCCAAACACCCCTCCATGCATTCATTCCATTATCCTCGTATACTGTACCTACACACACACACACACAACCGACATGTCAATAAGTTAAAATTATTGAGTCATTTTCCCCTTCCACAAATTTCATCCTCCTTTTGTCACAATTGATGCTAAAATTAAAAGAGAGAACGAAGAGTTTTGCAAAAAATGTCGGTGTCTCTCAGGAGCAAACTCTGCTTTGAGTCTTTGAGAGAGGCAGTTACATTTTTGCACAAATGGCAAATACGCGCAAGGAGAATTGTACACAACTCGACTCTCTGTAGCTTTGACCTCTTCCTGTGACTTTGAAATGGATTTGACTAGTATGGAATGGCCGGATTGTGTAAAAGAGATTCGCCATTGTTGTTTGACTCTTTGCATATTCCTGTGTACACCGTATAAATAGAAAGAGATGATAGTTGTACCTTATTTTATTATTGTTCCTCTCCTCTCGTAGGAAATGTTAGGAGAGGCACATGGGGGCTCGTGTGTGTGCTTTCATGTGGTGTGTGTGTGTGTGTGTGTGTGTGGGACTGTAGTCATTTTTTGTCAATTCCAGAGGAGAGGGAAAAGTAGGGCAAATACCTGAACCTGACTGAGGTGAAATTTTCCCTTTCGTATTTTTAGCTTTTTGAATTTGATGTTGATCAGCTCGGCTGAACGTGGAAGTTTTTTTGTCGTTGTATTCTGTATACTGAGAGGTTGAAAAAAAAAGTTTCATCTGTTCTGAACAGGGGAAATTTTTAGTGGAAAAAGATGAAATGAAACAAAAGTCACACCTTCCCCTTTTTTAAATTTCACCTTTGTGTGTGCGTTTTTGTATTTAATAGCGAGAGAGAGAGAGGATATTTGTGTGTTCTTAAATGAGGATGAGAGAAGAGGATGTCATCCTCTTCTCGCTCTCCATTTTCATTCGTTTGTCTGGATAAACTTGATATTTTTCTCTATTACTGCATTTCCCATTAAATATTCATTGTCGTGGAGGATGGGATTCGCAAATAAGAATTCAAATTATTATGGAAGGGAGAAGAAGAGAGATTTTTCATTGATAATCAATTGGTATGGAATTGTGCAATAGGATAACGAGGATAACGATTATGAAGATTATATTTTAATAAATCATGACGTATTTGAACAACATGGATATAAATGCTACAGTTAATGCAATGGGCTGACAAAAATATTTTCTGGGAAATAAGTAATGAGAATCCTGATCCCTACTGATTGAAATCACAATAAATAATTTACTCTCTACTGTATAATATGAATGATTCATTTTCAGATGAATGACAATAAGGTTTTAATAACGAAGGAAAGAAAAGTGAATGTGAAAAGCAAGGCTAGTTGAGGATGAATTAAATATATATTTGACAAATAATCTGCGATTTGCTGGGAATTCTACTTGAGAGGTGGAAATTTATGAAACGTCACGTACAAGTTTTGTACATTTTTATTTTGATTTTGAAAGATGAATGACAATTTAAGTACAAATGTGAATGGTGAAGTTTATGGCTAATACAATAAAATAATGCAAGTGTGCTACATGTGTAGATTTTGAATTCTGGATTTTGTAGGATGTTCACACATACACACATTTCATTGGAATGGAAAGTTGGAATAAAAAATGTACTGAAAAATATGACTATGTATTTTTATAATATATTTTTTTAAAACCTGTGCTCTCACATGCAGTTAAGTCGTAGGAGTAACTGGAGATTTCTCCAGTGATTTTAACATATTTTTGCGTACATGAATGACGTAGGATTAACAACTTTTGTGAACCTTTGACCTCGTCTCTTTCCACTGAACATTCATGATGGAAATTTTTTTTGATTCCATCATGGATGACCTTCACACAGTAAAAAGAATAGTGAGTAATTAAGAATTTGGACAAAAATTGTGCGTAATAACTCTGTCAGGGCGTGGGAGACTTTTGTTGAGAGGAATGTTTGATGACGATGACAATCAACCAAAAACAAGAGCAGCAGTATCTAAATTATGTCATTTATCATGATGTCAATCAATCGTGTGGTCATTGTGATGTGAATGTAAATACGTATGTATGTTTATGAGTGGTTAGATTACATAGTTTGTATTTCAATTACGTTTTACTCTCTCAAGAATTATCCCATTAAGAATAAATACTTGCACCGTATTAAAATCTTATTTTGCAAATCACTTTTGTTCTTACGGAATGCTCAGTCTCAGATTACTTTTCCTGTTTTGACAATTAATAGGCTAGACTGATTTTACAAATCTGATTTGCGTATTGACCTGTCCTAAATTCCGATGAAATGAAATTTTGATTGGTTGATGATCTCTTTTTTTCACAGGTCTTTGCTATGCAGAATTCGGGGCAAGAGTGCCAAAAGCCGGGAGTGCATATGTTTACAGTTATGTCTGTGTCGGAGAACTGATTGCCTTTGTGGTATATTTTTTAAAATAATGATTGATGATTAAAAAATTGCTTATTCATATTATATCGACTGCACTTAACTTATTTTGTTAATTTTTTACAATAATTTTTTAGGTGGGTTGGAATTTGATAATGGAGGTAAATTTCTCCTTCTCTGGTCAAAATCTTGACTAAATTGAACAATACTAATTATTGGTTCTCTCCAGTATGTAATAGGAGTGGCGAGTGTTGCAAAGGGTTATTCTGGATATGTGGATTCACTCACTCCGAATCACTCCATGAAAGCGGGTAAGGCATATTTACAGACTTTCCCTTGCCATGGAAGGACAATTGAATCAACTTTCACTTTTGTTTTCCCCACACAGCATTCGAATCTGTATACCATATAGAGACTAGTTTTCTAGCAGGTGAGTTAAAAAAGCTAAATTAATTTTAAAATGTTTAATTTCTACTGATCAGTTTCAAACGATTCTTCTTTGGTGGAAATTTCAGATTATTTTGATTTCTTCGCCTTCGGCATCACTTTCATGCTGACACGTGAGTATCATTTTAAATGTAAATTGTATAATTTGTTGACTGACTGTGTATGTACAAATAGTGATTCTGGGGTTCGGTGTGAGGGAGTCGACAGTCTTCAACAATATTTTTACTTCTTTGAATCTTGTGGTCGTCTTTTTTGTCATAATTGCTGGAGCCATTTTGGGTAAGTTTTTTTCTTCCGCACTTTTCTCTCATTGTTTGGCAGAAAGATGTATTACATTTTACAAATTTATGGATATTGAAATAATAGCTTCACCCGAAAATTGGTTTATTGACACAAAAAATCCATTGTTGAATGTCTCTGACACATGTCATGCACCCATGAAGGACACGACAGAAGAGAAAGTAAGGAGAAAGTTTTTTTTTTCTCTCTCTCTCACGACTTTCTAATTTTAATCGGTTTGATTCCTGTTTTTTGTGATAGTTGGGGAGTGGAGGATTTGCTCCTTTTGGATTTTCTGGAATTATGAAAGGTCAATATTCTTTTCGCAATATATCTACTCAAAATTAAATAATGGAAAATACAATCTGTTTTCTTAATCCTTGATCCAGGCGCTGCCACTTGTTTTTACGGTAAGTTTCTTTAATGAGAACAAAATATTTTTGAAAAACAGTCTTTAGGTATTATTTAACAAATTTTCTTTTGGACTTTTCCAGGATTTGTGGGGTAAGCATTGACATGTTTACATCTCGTGAAAATTCTTGAGGGTAAGACAGTTGTCAAAATTAAAAAATGGAAATGGATTTTAGGTTTGATTGTGTCGCGACTTGTGGAGAAGAAGCCAAAAATCCACAGAGAAGTATTCCACTGGCCATTGTTTTCAGTTTACTCTTCATCTTCATGGCTTACTTTGGTATCTCAACCGTCCTCACCATGATGGTACTTTGACTTTTGATATTTAATAATTAAATATTTTGTAGAATTGTATTTTAATCTTAATTTTCTCTTGTGTTTATTTCAGGTCCCGTATTTTTGTCAAGTAAGTTAATAAGCATTTCTTGTCCACACACAAAAAAACATGCCTGCTTTAATTAACTGTAGGATTAAATTTAAAACATTTAGGATCCTGACGCTCCACTCCCACACGCATTCGATTTTGTCAATTTCAACATTGGGAAATGGGTAAAAATTTAATTATTAATAAAAGCCTAAGACTCAAATGTAAATACATGAGAAAACTTTCCAATTAATATTCAAGGTGGTCATGGTCGGAGCACTTTTTGGTCTGTCAACTTCACTCTTGGGAGGTAAATATTATTATCAGTAATTAATTTAAAATAATTTTGAAAACGATTATGATGTGAGAGTACATTAAATGTAAAATGTAAAATTTAAATTGGTTATTCTTGTAGCCATGTTCCCCATGCCCCGAGTTATCTACGCAATGGCGAGGTGTGAAATTTTATTTAGTGATGACAATAATAAGTTAGTTAATGAAATGATCAACAATTATTGATGATGATAGTGATGGACTCCTGTTCCCATTCCTGGCTAAAGTTCATCCTCGGTTCCAGACACCTCTGATTGCGACTTTTATTGGAGGTACATTCGGTGGACTCATGGCAGCCCTGTTCAACCTAGATGCACTCATTGACATGATGTCAATTGGGACATTGACAGGTGAGTCTAATCTAAATAATATTTTGATTTAACCCTTCTCATATTTACTGGAAATTATTTTGTGCATTATATTTTATCCCATCATTTTAGCTTACACTCTCGTTGCTATCTGTGTACTCATTTTGAGGTAATTTACATATGTATTACACTTTACACATAAGAAATGTGACTCAATTTAATTGAAATTACGATTCATCTTTGACCTTATTCTTTCTTAGATATCGTAAAGATGAATATGGGGCAGATGATCAAAAAAGTGAGTGAAGTTTTGGACGGTAAACTAAATTTTAATAAAGTTAGTCATTTTTTCAGTGACAGTTTTGCATTTAGATTTGGGGTCAGGGATGGATTTGTCCGGTCCTTCAGTTCAACAAAAGATTCCACTGCAGAGGATACCTAGGTAAGTAAATTAGTCCAAAATAGTTCTTAATTCAAAAGTCTGAGGGTCATTTAAATATTATTTAATTTTCTTTGATTAAGTATGATCTTTAACTCGGAAAATCTGAACGTTCCCAATGAGTTAACTTCAAATTTTACTCAGTGGGTCGTCTTTGTCTATTGTAAGTCTTATTTTATCATTCCTTTAGATGTATAAGAGTAATTATGTAAATTATGATTAATTCCTTGAATTTTGAAACTCCAGGTTTAGCCACAATTGGATTTTGTGGAGTGGCTGTGTTTGGAATTGAAGAACTGGAGGTTGGAAGTCCACTGATGGTGAGTAGCCTACATATTTTTATTATTAGCAAATAAATAAGATGATAAACCCCAAATTTTCCTTAATTTTAATTATAGGTCGCACTGGCCGCATTTTTCCTGACCCTAATGATCACTTGTCTCATCTCCCTCTCCCGTCAACCCGTCTCCCGGGTCAGATTATCTTTTAAAGGTAAAATTCATATAAATTAAAAAATTGAATTTGTCATGTTACGGCAGTTACGGTTTCTGCAATAATATCTTTTCTTCTACAGTCCCCCTGGTTCCACTCATACCGGGTTTCTCAATCCTGGCTAACATTTATCTAATTATGGAACTGTCTGGAGCAACCTGGATAAGATTTGCTTGTTGGTGAGTTGGAATAACAAAAATCCAGTTTACATGCAATGTATTTACATGTTAGAAATAACTGATTATTTTTACTTTTTTTCTAGGATGCTCCTCGGTTTCATCATTTATGGTTTTTGTCTATTCAATGGGACGACGGACAGGGTATATCAGGCTACATTTGAAGCTTATAATGGGAAAAGAAGAAATTGTGCAAAAATCTCCATTGCCACCATTGGGAATACTCATATTGAACTTCATGACTCAAAAGTAAATGGGAATAGTAAATCTATGAATGGGACGGGAGAATGTCCACAATTCTATTAATTTTGGACACCATTTTTAATTCAACTACATTGGTACAACAATGTAAAATTTGATCCTCTGTCGCACTTTCCCTTTTTATTCCCCAGAGACGAGGAAATTGAAGGGATATTTTGATTTTATAATGATGACTTTTCCCTATTTTCTATAACGTGAAGATTTGTTCCTTGCCTCTAAACGGATTGTGTAAATAATTGTGTACACATATTTATAAATAAGGTACATATATGTAGATAGTAATATATGAATTCAAGTAGATTTGGCTTTTTGATAGTCACACACACAGAATGTCTATATTAATGTAATGTAGAAATCTAAAAATAATTAGGGAATTTGTACCTAGCAAATGTACGTGAACTAAGATTACATATATATTATATATAGAAAATATAGTCTTAAATATATTAAGTATGTTCAAAGTATACTCATGTTAGAAAATTATGGAAGCTATGTACTAGCTAAGTTAATGTCCTACCTACAATGCGGATGACCCTGGAAAAAAGGTCATCCGCACCAAATATATGACTGGCTGATGAGAATAAGAGTTCAGAGGTGATATACATTTGTGATATTTTGAAATTGTATCGCATGGACGATGACGACGAATTAAAAAAATGAAAAAGTACATATATAACTAATATTATGAACTTTCGCTCAATCAAAACTTTTAGTGTTAGTGACCGAAAATGTAAATATATTCACAATGATGTGTTTGAGTGCTTAGCTGAATATATTTACGACAGTTGATTGGACAAAACTACAGTCAATATTAATGTTGTATAACGATATGAATATTGATAAGAAAAACATTGTATTTACAAAGTATTTTGATATGACCTGCTCCCATCCTTCTTCCTCCCCCTTCGATTTTCCTAATAGTATCTATTATTTAGTATAAATTATCTTAGTCAAGTAGGTACTGCATATATATATGTATATATTATATATCTTCATTTATAAATTATATGAAAAATTTTATTTAAGATTTAATACAAGGTTACAAATTAAATGGACAAACATTTTGTATCCATGAAAAAATAATGGGAGATCATGAATGAATGATTCATGACAAAAATAAATAAATAAAACAAACTTTCAACTTTTAGAAAATGTTTGGCATTTTTAATTCAAGTAACTGATTGGCATTAAAAACTAACATTCTCTAGTGGACACACAAGTATTAGCATTTTCCAGTGAACACCCATTTTATGAAACAGTATATTGCGTTGTGACTTTTGATTGGGTTGTGGTTGTGACAATTTTGAGGTTGACTGGATTGAAGATTTTGAACTTTTTCAGGGTCATCCTGAGAAATCCAAACAATAATTGTTAATAATAAGTAGATAATCAGTGGATAAAATTATTTTATCCACTGATTATCAATGTGTACTACCTTACAACGCCAACCCTGATTTTATTATCAATTCAGAAGCCTTACTTCAGAATCACCAGTATCTTGAAATTTTGAGTAAATTAGAAAAGCTTCAGAAAAGTAGATCCAGGTAAAAATAATCAAAACTTTCACCACATACAAAAGACGCCCACTCATTTTCGACTAAAATAAATTTTAATTGGTGAGATTACAATAACTTTTCACTTTGTCAAATCCTAGTTTCAATATAATTATTATGTATCATCAGTTTCAATGTGAATACGAAATTCAGGAATTTTGCAATTTCTCTTTTGGAGTTTTATCAGTACAATTTTAACGAACCGGAAATGGCTAACCGCAATGCAACCGGAATTATTAGTAATTTATTAACACACTATATATTTTGCAATTTTATTGCATATACTTAGCCAAATAGATTTCAAGTGTCACAAAATTTAGCCTTAATTAATTATTCAGGTGTTCACTGAAAAATAAAAGAGGCTTAGAATCTAAGTGTACATTTATTTCACATACTGTCATTGTACTGTCATAATGACATTTCCATTGACTCTTTCTTCAAAGATCTCCATAATGTCTAATTCATATCCAGTGTGAAGTCTTGGAACGTTTAATTAAATCAGGATTAAAAGTCTTAATTTATTTTCATGATTGAATGGGGTAAGCTCGACTTCTCCTTGCTTAGCGCAATCATTGGAATTCCGAATTTTTTTTATCAGAAGAGTCTAAATTTATTTTTTGGATTTGAAGGAACTAGTTAATTGCTTAATAAGTGTGTGTTGATGTTTTGTAAGTGTTGGTGTATTGACTGGATTATAGATAATAGTCGGTGAAAATAGATTGACGTTCATAATGATTGTAAGTTTTTTCCCACTCGTCGTGTACATAATTTATTACATATACATATAATTTATAATTGTGTTGGGCGTTTTCATGTGGGATGAATCACAATTAAACGACATTTCATTTCCTTTGGACACATTGACAGTAAATTCGAGTCTAAAAGTCGCTTTTTGTTTGAAATGTCAAAATTTTGAGTCTTACATGTGTCTCAAATGGTAAAAAAAGGACATTGACAGTCGACATAGTTTCTCATTTTTGAAGTCGCTAATTGTTTTTAAAAGAAAATATTTATATTTTGTGGGTGTGTGTAGGGTGTCGATGACATGAATGCTGTTGACAATGACCAAGGAATCTTAAATGTGGACATCTCGGATGCCCTCAGTGAACGGGACAAAGTCAAATTCACTGTACATACGAAGGTAATTGTAAATTCCTCATCTATATAAAAAAGACATGTTTTTGTTTTACTTATATTGTACTCATCCACATATTTTTATAATGTTTGACACATTTAACAGACAACTCTTGAAGATTTCGAGAAGAGTGAGTTCAGTGTTGGGAGACAACATGAAGAATTT
>WJFB01003182.1:0-14346 GCA_009870185.1 Pygmarrhopalites habei | reverse complement strand
CCAAAAATAGCTCCCTGGAAGCTAGATTTGGCTCCTTTGAGGGAGCTATATCTGGCTTCCAAGGAGCTATATATGTTGACTTATTCCTGACTGAAATACAAGAATTGTGGATAAATTGTTTTAAAAAACTTTTTAGTTGTACGTCCATATTTCTTCGAATTGACGCCACGTCAAGTTGGAAAGGAGAAAAGACTCCTTTTATTAATGAAAATAATGCTTACAAGTTAAATGTTATAGGACCGATTTTTTCTAGAAACTTACTTGGTAACAAAAAATGGAAGCGGAGGATGTTTACTAGAAAGACATCCGGCCGTGTCAAGCGGAATGTAAAATGTGTAGCTCAAGAAACAATTCTCTTTGGTGAAGAGAAAGCTTATGATGATGAATGTGATCCTTTAATTATGAATTCACAATTATTTTATATTCTCGTTGGATAGTCAAGTACATAATTAAGAATGTATTTTACATGTATTTGTGTCCGTCTGTCAATAAATTATAGAAATAATTGTTATTAAACTTCAAACGTTTTTTAAAAAAAATAATTATGGAAAAATAAATTGCAGGCATTAATTTGGTAAAACACATTTTAATTGGTACGTATTTCTGCTTGATATGTATTTATTCGTATAGCGAGCTTTCAAATTAATATGGATTCGCTTTGCTACTTTTTTCCAGTTTTTAAAAATTTAAAAAACAGTCGGTTTCACCTGAAATGGTTTCGTTTACTGTACGTAGTACGAACAAATGTACAAAAATGCTGATTATAAGGTATTTCAAAACAATTGCCAGCATTGAAATTCAGGAGGTTGGAACCAAAGTGTCTTATCGGCAGGTGACCCCTGAATAGGTCCGCTCGCTTCTATACACACACGGCACGGGCACACAGACGATACCACGTTTAGGTTCCAACCTCCCGAATTGCAGGCTGACGCTTTTGTACCAAGAAGAAAAATTTAGTTAGTCATAGACTCATGACTCATGAGTTTTGAGGCTGAGACTAGGACAACAAAGGATGACAACAAAAGGAATAAGCATTTTTTCACGAAATAAGCACCACTAATTAAAATAAATGCATAACTTGCTGCAAATAGTCAGTGACTACTAAATCTCAAAAGGCTGTTCAACTTTGACCTTTATGTTTGTAAACAGACGCAAAAAAATGTCAACTCTGTATGAAGAGAAGGAAAGGGAAAGGGGAATGTAAATATTTGCGTATTTAATGGAGTTTGAATTACAAACTATCAATTGCGGAATTAAACTAGTCAACAAAAACTGTGGTATAATAAATTCTAAATGCAAAATTCCCATTGCAAATGATTTTGAGAGTGCCATTTCGTCAGAATTGTCAACTACTCGCTCTTCCTGTCATAACATGTTTTTCCATGTAGGTGCTTCCTATTTATTGGTAAACTACCGTTTGTACTCCAATACAACCTCCACTGAAGGTCCACGACGTGATTCAACATTGAAATTGCAAGCAAACGGACCTCCTAGGCTTCTCTATTGAAACCTCCGGTATTTATTCTAATGGATACGGTATCATATTTTATTCCCATGAAATCACTATACCATGTTCCCAGTCGATGCTCCACTTTCAGACCGCTACGTACACACACACGCGTTGATCCTACACGGGTGTGTCATGCCTTTGTGGATTGCTGAGGATGCATCATTTACTGACGTGATTGGGCAAAATTTTTGACCTTTCTAATATGACACTTTAATATGAATGGGAAGTTATTGTTCAAGTGTTTGGAATTCAATTTCCCCTAGTCGAGAAGAGTGGATTTTTTTGATAGCGTTTGAAAAATAAAAGAGATAGCGGCCTTCCGATGCGATGGACTCGACGACCAAGAATTAAAAAAATGTATTTTTTTTTCAAACAACAACAGCACTTTAAGATAACTTGACATTAAACATGGAATGACCATTATTTTAATGTACGTTTTAATAAGAATTACTTTTGAAATTGCACTATCGCCTCCTCAACCTTTCCCACTCTTTGCCCTCTCCTCCTGTGCGTGTGGACAGTAGTCGGTCACTTGAAAATGAAAAGTTTTTGGTAATTGCGACGCGACACGACCGTCAAATAAAAATCCCTGACGTAAATTACAATTAAATGAGCGTCAGTTGTGTGGAAAGATCAATTTGCTAAAGGAAATTGCACAAGTGAAGTCAAAAGTTTTGATAAACCGGCGGATCCTACTCTGTCACTGGTTTGGTCTACAAAATTTTGAAAACTTGTTAATTCTAATTAACAAGTATATTACTACAAATCCTTTTGCCTGTGGTTCCAAAATTGAGAATGGTTTTTTCAGTGGAAGAGCATAGAACGATTAAAAATTTTGTAGTTCTTCATACCACCATTTTACTAGTAACAACAAAAGTGATTGGAAACTTTTTACTTTTCTGATGAACGTGAACGTGCACTAAACTTTGAAGTGTACAGTATAATAATAATAAAGAATCTTTATTAAAGATGAAGTTGATGTCATGGTGTTTCCTCTTTGGGTGTAATATCATTTACCTTCTGTTGGGTGCATTTGTCTTTATGATGTTTGAACAAGATTTACATCCACATCCTTCCCAATTCGAGAGGAGGACTCACAAAAAATATAAGGTCGAGTGGGATTCGTGTGCCAATTGTGGGGACTACTTCAAGGTCTCTGACCTTCAACTTTATTTGTCGAAAGGTAAGGAGTCCTTACTAAGGACACACGCGCATCCAATGTTTTGCAATGTCTGCCAATATGCTAATTTGTCCGGAAAAGCTTGGAGTAAATTTTGGAATAATTTGAGAACATTTTTTTTAGAAATCCATAATTTGAATAATGTGATGCATGAAGAGGAAACGGACAATAGAACGTTGACTGTATTAAGAAGACTAGAAGAGTACATACGAAATTCAAGAGTGAAATTTGAACAACCAAAATCACATCACAAAAATCATAATGATTCCATGCCAGATGACGGACCGGATGATGATGATGGTCCGGTGGAGAATCTCAGTTGGGATTTTTACAACTCGGCTGTTTTTGCTTTCACCATCATCACAACCATTGGTACTTTCACTTTCTAGTACAAATTATTTAATAAATTATATCCGGGCATGGAAAACTGGAAATAAAATGGAAGTATGCTGATTGATTTCTGCAGCCAAAGAAAGTCACATGATGTGACTCACATCATGATTAGATTTGGTGTTAATTTAATTAATTTGTTTTTCTTTGTACTTTCCAGGGTACGGCTTTCACACCCCCAAATCTGACGCGAGTAGAATATTTTCAGTTTTCTACGGTCTCTTTGGGATCCCTTTGCATATGATCCTTGTCCGGGAAATGGGAGACTATCTCAGTCGGAAGGTGAGTCAACCTTCCATCAATCCTGTATAATTTGACTATTAATCAGTGAAATAGATGAATTTATTAAATCATGTGTAGTTGGAGAAAGCACCCAATCTTGGAAGTAAAACGTTGATGTTTGGGAATAAACACATGAGATTCATATTCCAAATTTCTTACTACCTCCTCCTTGGTCTCCTCATTGTCATCATATTACCCGCCGGTCTTTTCGTGGCTGTTGAAGACTGGAGTTTTAATGAAGCTTTCTACATGGCTGGAATCACTTGCCTTACAATCGGTTTTGGTGATTATGTTCCAGGTAAAATTAATAATTTTTCCTTTCGACTCTATTTTAGATTTAAAAAATTCGTAAACACAATTCTCTCTATTTTTCAACTAGGAATGATGCACGCTCAAGGGAAGCCACTCTATTGGCTGTACAAAATCCTAATCTTCGTTTGGATTGAACTTGGTCTTGGTTACCTCATGATGATCCTCAGTTTCGTGACGAGAGGTCTCAAACACAAGAATGTTCGTCGTCTCCTCCAACACAAACTTCTCAATTTCCTCCATTTTGAACCAGTCACAGATGAAGAGTTGTTAGAAGATGTGGAATTTCTGCAAAGAGTCCTCGGTGAACCATCCCTCGTCAAAATTGTTGAACACTCCTCTTCAGACGATGACTCTGAACAAGCAGTTAAGATTTCGGATATTGAGCAGGAGTGTGAAAAAACTCATCCAGGATTGAAAATTCATCCACCAGAGAGGGAGAGAAGACCAAGTAGAATTATGAATGATGAACCTTTCCATGTACCACACGTTCTTCTCTCTGCTGTTGTCAATGTTGTTCGACATGGAGTCATCCAGGAAGTTCTGGAGGCTGTTCAGGAGGATGATGAAGATATGGGTGGAGACATTAATAAATTAAGAGACAATTTATTAAATGTTGAACAATCCAGGACTGCACATTTGAGTCCAGCGAGGAGGAGAAGGAGGAGAACTACTGCCACTGGTATGTAATGCAATAACTTTCACCATTTAACTTCTTAAGTGTCAGGTTGCCTTGCTTTACTTTTGGTGTGGATGTGTGTGTGTGTGTGGTACAGAGGTCTGGATAGGAGGGGAAGCTGGGAGTCAAGTACAGTCAACTTGGGCGGCCCTTCAATAGGAAAGACTTGCACACAGGGAATTGAATGTGTAGCTTCAGTCTGGCCTCCAAGAATCCTCTTTCCCATGAGGACCACCCAAGTTGACTGTACTTGACTCCCAGCTTCCCCTCTCAATGAGATCTCTTCTGTACCTCACACACACATCCATTTACATCAATAACAGCAGAAAGCAGTTTAAACGGAAATTCCGCTTGTCCACATAACGTTGAAATTTTTTTGATAATTTTTCAGATACTCAACGAAATTCTTTTTGGCGTCTGGGTCAACTGAGAGAGTCAGTGGTGTCTGTACCGGAATTTAATAGAGATGGTGGTACAAAGGACGGGATTCCCGGAACAGAATCAAATCCTCCGAAATCTCCAAATAGCATATATTGTGATGAATGTAATAATGAAGTTGGTGGAGGGAAAAAATTCTCACCACCCCCACATCTCACTGGACGATTCTTTTCTTCAAATTTTGACAATCAAGAGGGAGAGGAGAAGAAAAGAGGTCGTCGGCAAAGGTAAGCAGCTTATGAAAGTAAAGCAGGAGGATTTTTTATGAAAGAGAAAATGAGAAATGAGGGTGGAAAAGTTTATGTACACACAACAATTATTTCTAATTATGAATTAAATGAATTAATTTTGATTTTGTTGTTCCGTAGGAAAATTGGGGTAGCCATGATACTAGAGGATAATCGTCTCCCAACTTCACCAAGTCATTCAGGGAAATATCACACTCAGGGTCGTTACAAAAAAGCATCATTGGCAGGGATAGCGACGGCTAATACCCGACCACCTCCACCACTCACTCGTCATATGAGTCTACAATCCTATATTCTGGATGACTTTTCGAGGATGTTGGACAATTTTCATACTAAATTAAAACCTCCGACGGCTCCAACTTCTCCAGTAAATAAAAACTTTAATTGTGAACAACAACAACCACAACAGCCTCAGCCACCAGATGATATAGTTTGAGTGTTTTAATTCTTTTAGTTCAAAAAAATAGTTATGTATTTAGTGATAAGATGCTCGTTACTAAAATTTAAAAAATAGAAGGTATTTAGTTATTTTTATTGATGTCAGTATGACAGTAAAAGGACAAAACTTTTCAAACGGGTACACGACGCACGCGACGTGTGTGACTGAAAAAAGTGCATTTAGTTTACTTTTATAGTTCATATTGTAACTTTTTAAAATTCACAAATTTATGCGAAAAAATGTCAGCGTGTCATTATCCATGCAGAAATAAAGTAAAATTGTAAAAAAATGATTGATCTGACTCTGCCAAATTGCAACTAATGAATCAAATGAAAATAAATTGAAATAAGTCCTGGACGTTTTTTCGACATACAAATTGTAAAGATTTTTCAAAAATCATTTTTGACTCAACTGTTCAATGAATTTATTCAAAATTTAGATATTGTTTTTTACGTAATTGGAAATGGAAACAAGTTAATGACTAGTTGACATAAAAAACATTGAGGATAATTAGTGTATTTTATTCTTGACAAGGGATCCGTTGTAAATTGTCAATGTACCAAGAAGGGAGGTTGTGTTCATTGGCTCCTTTGAGAATGACCTCTTTGTAGGCAGCTGACGGCTTCAAATTGTCCTTTCCATATTTTTCTATTGAACCTTCCCGAGTTCCATGTGTCAACTTGTATGTCCAACATTCAACTGATTGTCCATCAGACTCCACGTTGATCTTCATCCGCTCATAAATTCCTTTTGGAACGCCTTCTTGTCTAATAATCAGTCAAAATTATTTAATACAACCAGTTTAGGATTTATTATATATAGGTATTCTCTTTATTGGCAGACCATTTCGATCCATAATATAATAAAAATAAATCATAATTTTAATATGTACCGATCAAGGGACTTCATGTCCTCCATTCGTAGTTCCCAAAGAACTCCATGGACTTTCTCCGTGGCATGTGGTAAAATGTTCGCCACAGCTCCACCCCAATTGTTACTCCAATGGGCAAATTCTAATTGGTGTCCCTATTAAAAATTCCCAAAATTTAATTCTTGAAGTTACTAATTTCAAATACAAACTCACAAAATTTGTCAGACGAGTACACAACACGCACAAAAACTAGAGATGAAAGTTACTCACGTCTAGGAGGCCAGTAGCTTTTTTGATAGCAGTCTTATTTTTTTCTCTTATTCTATCTGTGAATAAATTAGAGCCGTAGGCAAAGTACAGAAATGTTGGAGAACTCATTTTTTGACAAACACTTGTACTCACTTCCTTCACAAAAATAGTAGTGAATGAGCTGAGAATTAAATAAAGATTGGGATTAAATCAGCAAAGCGGAAAATCTCCAAAATCTCAGCACATCCTCAGTCGTCGTGTGTCAAAAGATTAATGGGAAAAAACGTTCACTATAATGGGAAATAGTTAACATGTGATTGTGACTCACATCCTTTTCCTTCCAGAAATTTAGAAAAGAGAAGTACACAACGAATACACAGTGTACGATGGAAATGTGTGTGTGGTTTCGGTCGGTATAGTCACACAGAGAGAGAGAGAAGTAGTTAGAATTTATGTTGGGGTATGTTATCAAGGTCAATCCATAAATGACGTCACTCTGGATGTGAAGCGAGCAAAATAATTATATTGGCAATACTTTTCTTCTCCAGTCATGCGATATATACTACGTACATAGTAGAACATACATAGTGTAGTGAATCACACAGCATTTAAAGGATGGCCTTTACTTTCCTTATGTGCTGCCCATGTACATTGTGTGTGTCATGGAAAAGAGAATAATTTTTGAATATTCAACTCTTAGTTAAAATTGACAATCTTCATGACAAGTAATACACTATCGACATTAATATTAAAGTTGCCAGTAATGTCTTGCTCATACTCACGTTTTGCTTACAAGTTAAAGAGGAGTGCTGAAATTACCTTTGTTATCTATTCCACTACTTATCATATCCCCGGTATTTTAACCAAGTTAACTTTAGGTAAACTTTGAGAGCCGACAAAAGGAGCTTTCTTTAAAGATGTCACGTGGATGGAATTTCCCTACTTATTCCTGTAGATAAATTAAATTAATCATTAAATGACATTAAAACCATATCTTTTGTTGACAACAATCTAAACTTTCAACTCTTTCCTCTTCATTTTTTGATGAGTATGGATGAGTATGTCAAATGTCAACTTGACTCTGTCACCAGTACTCACATGTAATGGCACCACTTGACTGATAAACTCAAAGCCTGACCCTTGGCCATGATGGACTGACACTGACAGTCTGACAGTGTACAACTTTAGTTGCATCATTTTTGTTCCAGAATCAGACATGTTTTCCCTTTTGGTATTATCACATAATTATACAATTTAAAACGTGTCATTCACAAAAATCCCCATTCTGTCAAAAATGGACATGATGCAGGACCAAAATAATAATTCTAATAAAGGTAGTGATTTGAAATGCAGGAATTTTGTCTCAATCCCTGACCCACAAAAACTGGTCCCGATTCTGGAGTCTAGACTGCCTTTCCAGAGCCATGCAAGTTTTTAGTTTTTACGCACACACACAATACAAATCTCTGGTTACTCTTCTATTAGAAATTAAATTCTAATTGTGATATTAAAATCTCTATCGGCAGATTTACAACATTTCAAAAAACTACAAAAAATGGCTAGTCGACTCTACATGGTGTGTACTGGATGGGGAAATTTCGTCCAATTCATGGATTCTTGTGGTGATCAGTAAAAGTGTAAGAAAAATTGTCTCCTTCCCAATATTTAATATTTATATTAAAAAATGTACCAAAAAAATAACTGGTATAAATTATTTATGTCTGCGTCTACAGCATTTTGGCCAAGAAATTCATGTGTCAAGACCTCGGGATGGTTCAATAACCCCAGACATCATAGAAGCTTTTTCTACATGTCCATTCATAAATTGGAATGAGTCTTTTATATTTTTTGCCCTTGACCCTCGTCTCTCGTCCATGGTGACCGAATTGAGTATCCGGGTAAAAGGGAATTGTACTTCCACACATCCTTGCACTTACTATTACATGGACCCCAAGGAAGCCCTTCAGATTGATGACAAGTAAGAAGATTTCTTTTAGATTTTTAAAAAAAATTATATTCTAAAAATATTGAATGTTCTTTTTTAAAACAGTTTTGACCTTGGACCTGGGGAAGAGTTCAAGGATTTGAACGACGACCAAGGTCGAGATCTAATAGCATCCACATGGAAATATTCTGGAGATACTGTAGAAAAATATATTGCCAGTGTATTAGGCCGAAATTCATCTACTGGGATTTATATAAATGGAAAAGCTGTGTCTGGAGTGGTTCTTGCCTCGTATGGACACATTGGGATGTTGTACACTTTGAAGGAGTATCGGGGGAAGGGCTATGCCAAAATTTGCATGCAGTCTCTCATGAAAAAACTTGCCCAGGAAGGATTTGTCCCGAATGCCGTCGTCGAAATGAGGAATCTTCCTTCTAGAGCTTTTCAACTTAAAATTGGATTGAAGGCTATTGCTCAAACAGATTTTATTATTTATCAAAAATCTGGATTTTAAATGTTTCTGGGGTACACAACATGAGAAATTTGACTTGAATACTCTGAATATTATAAAGTGTCCATGAAAAAGTGTAATAAGCATGAATATTATTGGCTGAGTTTGAGTTGAATAAAAATCAATAACTGATTATCAATTCTACGAATGTCGTATTTATATCTTTTCACACACACACACATTGCTCCATTAGTGTGAACTGCGAAGACATTTTGCAAGATAGGTAAGTAAACTTAACTGTCAACACACAGTTCCTGTGATATCATTTGTAGGATGCTGGGAATATTAATACTCAGCTAATAGTGAACAAAATACTTAAATTGACAACTTGGTCAAAAAAGAATTTCTAAAAAAGAAACGATCAAAACTTGTATAATATGTAGTAGTAGGAAAAAAATACTTCACATAATGGAAGTACAGAAGTGTAAACTAACGGTAAGTATAGAAGCTCATTAATCACACGGAAATTCCAAATGCCATTCCTTGAGTCCTTCATATTCTTGTGGCAAGAAGGTCACGAACGAAGCAAGATCCTTCATCTCGAAACCTATTATTACAAAATCAAAAAAATTTTAGGAAGAAAACTGAATTAAAGTTGACTGAAATAAACATGGTCCAACTGTATTTGCACTTACAACACTTTCGTTGTCTGTGAGAGTATTCTGAACACGTATCTCGACTAATTTGCACTACTAGGTCTGGCATGGCAGCAAATGAGCAGTGACCGGTCACCTCAGTCAAAAACGGAGGAGATTCATTTCTTCGGCATGAAAAGAGATCTGGTCCATCATTGTTTTTAGCATTACACCCGAAGTGAGGAGAGTCAAAATGCAATCGTAACAACTTGAGTTCTGAAAAGAATAAAATAGAATAAACTACAGAATGCATTTTTTAAAAATAAATTCATACTCAACCACAACAACAACAAAAATACACTCACTCGTAAGATCCGTGATGGACGGTCCAACTTGAAGTTCACGATAATCCTTGTAACTCTTCTTCATCTCTCTCAACAATTTACAGTCTTCTTTAGAAATTCCTGTAAACTTATGATCATAAGTTTTACAAATGGTATAATTATAGTACTGAATTTTGGTGATTGTGATTATTTCCATGTGAGACCAAACACACCACAAATTCGTGAGGACTTTCGGAAAGTTGGCTGAATCATGAATCTGTAGTTGAGTCACATTTGGGAATATCTCTGCAAAAATCCAGACCAAACTTGTACGACCCTGATATCTAGATTTTTGATCTACTAATTTCAACTTTTTCACACTATTTCCATGATACACCTTGACAGTCTTCAACTTTCCCCTTGACTCGAAAAAATCATCAGGGCTGTGTAGTGTCCGTTGATTATTTGGTTCCACAACGACAAGATCAAGATTTGGAAATTTTGTGGCAAAGTCCAGTTGAGTATGGCTAGAGAAACCCAATTCTTCATCACAGCTGTAATCATAATTCATTTTCATTTGACGTAGAGATACCAGAGCGGGTATGTCCGACTTGATGAAGAGGAGGAGGTCAATGTGGTCAATCTCTAGGGTACTCAAAATATTTTGACTACTCAACCATAAACTCTTGAACATGAGTTTTAATTTCTCCACAATCTTGTCGTCAGTTTGACCAATACTCAATTTCTCCAGCTTCCACTTTTTCTCTTCAACAAGTTGAATAATCAAGTCAATGTGCTCGAGTCCATTCGACTAAGTGTCCAGCCGGAAATTCTTGACCATATGAATCTTGTTATTCACAGCAAGAGGAGGAATAATCTCGTTTGTAACAGGACCAATAATCTTGACCACATTTTTGGTAAGACGGGCAAAAACATCCGAATATAATATAATATCCGACAGTCTTTGTGTGCGTAGGCATGCTCATACTTTAAATACTTGAAGGTCAAATTCGGGTTTAAAAGAAGTGAATTGACAGCATCCGACTCTTGAGCACACTTTGGACCACATGTATAACAAGTAAAGTACGACTTTAAACCATTGAATGGGACAGCTAGACAATTTTTCATCAAGGCATAAAATTTGACAAATGATCTTTCTAATTCCATAGATGACATATTTGCTAGGCAAATTCGGTCTCGTCGAATAGATTCACGGGCACTTTTATGCCATGCTGAGTTTACAAGACTACAAGAATTTTGCACCTCCCAGAGACTGAGATTACCAAATATTTTACAAGCAATCTATGAATTTTTTTTAAAAAAGAAGTCTAATATCAGTTAATTAACTTTAGCATTGAACAAAATGTATAACACACACACACGTACAGATTACATGCAGACTTCTTATTATTATAAAATGCAAAACTTCTTTTATAAAGAGAGTAAACATGTGCAGCCCCAGCGCCACTGCGGTGTTACTCTCTTTATAAAGAAGATTTACATTTAACAATATAAATATTAAATAGTATTACCAAATGATTGGACATGAATTTTACTAATTTTTTTCGATTAGCAGCAATCTGTTTCCATTTCCGGTCCACTGTCTCCTTCTTCGCAAGTTGAATTTTCTCTGAGTATTGTCCTTTACCAGCATTTCTTTTCTCATCTCTCAGTTTTTTGAGTAATTTTGTTACTTTTATTCCACTGGATTCTTGTTCAACGTAGTACACTTTCAAATTTTGTTTTTTGGAATGAGTCCATTGGCCTTCTTTCCCTTTTGACTTTACTCTACACACACCTGTCTTGGCCTTGACCTGAATAACATTGCTGTTTCCATTTTCATCACTATCTGGACTCTATTCATAATTTCCGAGAGCTGCACACACAGACACATTTATGAAATTCTAGTAAATACAAATGTGAAGCCGATAATATTTTTTAAATATCGTTAATGTGTGTAGCAAAATACCTTTGTGAAAAACTCTGAAATACCTGGATTTTGGTGTTCCCAGTCATACTCTTTGGAAAGTTGTACCAACTTTTGTATTTCTCTCAGCATCTTCTCATTATTCCTGTATTCTTTTGTCTAATCAAAAAAATAAAATACAGTAAATTGTAACAACAACATCAATGACTAAAACTCAATTTGATAAACTCTTTTACAACATTATTAAAAACTCACACTTTCATCGAAGGTTAAGTCAACATTGGGTTTCTGTAATTAATTTTTATTTTTAAAAAAGCCTGATTTACCATAAAATTGAGTGTTGTACAAAGTTTACAGTATTTTTAATTACTCACCCTAGTTGATTTGAGTCTGGGTCTTTTCCTTTTCCTATTGTCCCCTAGACCGTCCATGTTCAAGTCTACAAGGGAAAAAATGAAAATTATAACTTTATTCACAATGAAGTTTATTATATTCATTGACACACACAACAACTTTGGAGGCATGAATTTGTGTGGAGAAATACTCATTAACACCGAATTAGGTACAACACAAATTACCTGTCTACTATATCTCCTACTGATGATGAGAATAGAAGATGATGAGATTTTTTTTACACAAAAAGTGACAATTTCTGAAAACCGGCCAAAAAATTTTCGTTTGAATATGCCTCCAATGTGTGTGCAAGGACATCAGTGTGATACATATTTCACTGAAGGTCCTTCAGTGAAAGTGAAGGGTCCGTGTTGTATTTGGAAGACAGACAAGAAATGATTATTTATCCATCTT
Source organism: Pygmarrhopalites habei (assembly GCA_009870185.1). Lineage (NCBI taxonomy): Eukaryota > Metazoa > Arthropoda > Collembola > Symphypleona > Arrhopalitidae > Pygmarrhopalites > Pygmarrhopalites habei. The sequence goes on along the minus strand of WJFB01003182.1, from coordinate 1,663 downwards.
TTTCATTTTTTGTGTCATGGCTTGTGGAAAATTTCAGAGGATGCATCCTTTCATTTTTTGACAGGTTAAAAACAACTAAGTAATAGGCAGTGTCACTCAAACTAATCCATGTCATTTACGATTTCATTAATTTTCAAAACTGTGAACCTACACAGAGTGATTAACTTGCCATCGGGATTTGTTAATTCCTTTCCGTTCTATTGTTTCGTTATGCAACGTTTATTGAATTTATTTTCGTGATCTGGGGATAATCACTACAAAGTAGTTTCATAAAAAAAACACTGACGAGTATTGTTCATTCTCTTTGTGCTCTTTTACACTGCGACATCATCTAAAAATTTTACTCAAAGATTAAAATCATGAGAATCTACGAGGTTTTGACTATTTTTCTACTTTTTGCATATTTGCACATTTTGCCAATCTCGGGACAGTCGGGACTTGTGAGGGATGGTGTTTATGCAGTTCGGAGCACAATATCCAGTCGGACAGGGGCTGCCAGAGGAAAAAGGGCTGTCCCTTCCTCTCCAACAGTCGTGAGTCATCTTTCTTTTATTAAAAGAAATTGGGATAATTTGTCCATTTAAATAGTTCAATGTGTGTGTACTGTTGACATGACCCAATAGAGTCTGTACCTGGAAGCATTGGCTCCTAGAAATCCTCGAGAGTTGGGTCAAGTTGTTGCCAGCAATTACAGGGCTTTACCAGGATCCCAGTGGCAAATTCGGAGAAGTCTGTTATACATTTCATTCAATTTATTTGTTTTGATTATGAAAATATGAAGCCAATTGTTAATTAATTGTCAGATGAGACACTGTCATGGATGGCTTCCCAAGGAAATCGAAATAACGTGGTCACAGGGACAGGATATCGTTTCGTGTCTGCACAGAATGGGACATTTATCATTGAACGAACAGTGCCAAGGGGAAGACCACAATGTCTGAGGAACAATGGGTAAAATTTAACTGAATTTTACGAGGGTATGAGTCAGTAGAAATTATATAAACTCTGTGTATAATTATCATTAATTGAAGGCAAGGTCAGTACGTGTCATTCGTGAACTGTGACTCAAATATCGTTTATCCATTGTCACCATTTCGCTGGGAATTCTGTCCAGTGACTTCAACTACTGGAGGCAGACCACAACAACAATCCGGATAACCTGCGGCACGTCCTGAATATTTGACCTTTTAAAAATACAATTTGTTGGTTTGGGACCAGTTAGTGTAACTCTAATTAGTGAATAAAATAAATCTAGTTTGCAAACTAATTCAGCGTTACTTATTTTGTGGAGAAATTTTGTTAGAAAAGTTACTTTGTGCAGAATTAAGTTAACTAGGCTATTGTGAACATTGACTTTAATACACATAAATTTATAATTTTGACGGTCACCTCATTTGATATATTTGGAGCTATCACTGGGAAGCGTTATTTCAACAAATTGATAAAATTGATGTCAAATGATAGACATTTGTCGCAGGACACGGAAAGTAATATTTTTTGATTAATTTGCTATTTTTATTCGAATGAAGGCATGGCCCTTTTCTCAGCACGGCATGGCCGGTTCGAACTGACGTCAGCTGCCAGTATTTTCATATCTTACGAAACCTAAATTAAAATAACTCCAACATCAACAACTCAGCAAAAAGGATTATTTAGTAAATTA
>WJFB01003181.1:0-11257 GCA_009870185.1 Pygmarrhopalites habei | reverse complement strand
GGGGGGGGGGGCGACGCTCTACGACTACACCAATCGGTCGCGATAAATGTTATCTATGATTATTAGCCGAATGGTAAATAGGACTGGTTAAATTTGGTTAAATTTATTACTGTATCAGATTTTGTTCATGTTGATAAATTTTTTCACTAAAAATAATCCGACTCTTTTGGAATTTCATGTCAAAATTCCTAAAGTCGTATTTGTAACAGTCGGGGACGATGGGTGAAGGATCCTCAGAGGTCAAAATGCAGGTAGATAAATGCATGGAGAAAGTGTTTGACTTGGACTCCACTTGCTTACATTTTACTACTGATACTCTACTAATACTCTACTGAAAGTTTTAAGCTTATTGCTACGGTATTTTGCTCACCCCTCACCAAAATTCAAAACAATTGTACCCTCTCTTTGAAATATTTTAAAATTTAGTATCAGACGATGACGTTCAATATTGCAGTAAATCAAGTGGGAATCCAGGGCCTCCCTACTTAAATTCCCAACCGAATACTGCCTTGTTCTGCACGATCATCATGTTTGGAACCTTCGAGGTTCCAAATAATAATAGACAAGTGTCTATTACGTTCAATTTAGGGTCCGTCCGGGAAAGGAATAAGACATTAGCGTAGCAATTAGTTGGTCATCATTTTCATTCAAAATTTTTGATGCTGTTGAAAGTTGAAAAGTTTTCTACCAAGTTATCCAAAGACAAATTTTTTGTTTAGAGTCCTCAGACCTTTCAAAATGGAATTTATTTTTTTTAAATGACAACAATTATAAATAGACAAATTACTCAACGGTTGACAAGAAAAATTGTATTTGCTACAACAACCGTCGTGAGGGTTTACCCTGTTTATTACAATTCTTGTTCTTTTGAAGAGTCTTAACCACTTTCTTCCCTCCTTTTTTATTCCTTGGATTAGAAGCCGCTGGTGCAGCCGGTTTGTTCGAACCACCACTTTTACCAGAAGAATCGTCATCTTCCTCATCGTCATCGGAATCCACATCCTCGTCGTCATCCATACTATCATCATCTTGTTTCTTTTGATTTTTTTTTCTCCTTTAGTTGCTCAAAGCATCGGAAATGGAAGGCCGTCGACTCCGTTTGTTGCACATGGCTACATCTTCGGCCTCCTTTTCATCCACATAGTTTTTTGTATCCTCTCTAATATTTTCTCTCTTTTTTTTTCGAAACTCATCCTCCCTCGTTGGTCCTTCAATCCATTGCTCTCGATCAATTTCTTCTTCTGATCTTCGTCAATGAGTCCATTAGCCACGTGGATATCGAGACCATCCGCTAGACCTTGTTTGATATTCTCGTAAGCATTCTTGTCAAAATCATGCTTGTACCTACCTGTCGAGATTACTTTGGATTGCTTTCTCATACTCTCCTTTTCGAAAGTTGTAAAACACAACAAATCTCCCGCGCACATTATCCATTAAATTAAATTTATTTAAGCTCCTAGTACATAGTAGAACCATTCAAAACTTGTAAACTCTTGGCGATGAAATGTACAGTGCAATTATTTTTTTAATTTTAAATTAAATTTCAAAATGATATTTTAAAATGGTTAGACCGTTCCAAAGTAATTTGTAATTGCACTGGTTAAATATAATAAGCTCCTCCTCTTCTTCTCATGCTTTTTCAATTGGCTGAACCATTTTTTCTTCCTCCAGATTGTTTTCTTTCTTAGCTGATTTTTTCCCGCCATTTCTGGAGCACAGCCACTCAGTAAAGGTGTCCCATGATTTTGTTTTGTAAACAACAAGAAAGAGACCAAGGCTATGAAGGAAGAATCCAATAATTTCTAATAGAGATAGGACAAAAATTGTGATGGCAGGACCTTTGAGTATTTCCAAGGTGGAGTAGATGGCACTAGTGTCAACCAGTTTGATACCCAAGTATAGTGGAATTATGCACAAAATGAGACTGAGTCCAAGTGTCACCAGATTGGCCAAAATTTCCTGTCAATTTCGATAAGAATTGAAAATTCGATCACATAATTTTTAAATAAATAAAATTATTGAAATTCAGGTACAGATCAAGTTTGAATAACTCATTATTTTAAAGTTAATAGCACACAATGCTGTGAGACAGATTATTCTGTCTTTGCCCTCATCTAATGACCAACCACAAATCCTCACTGGCGACTATCATGACAAACGGCGTGGAAGTTTAGCAAATAATGTGAAAACTTTCTAACATGACCATTCTTTTGCCTTTTCCTTCTTTTTTCTCCTTGCAATTTATATTACTTGTCGTAGTTAAAATGTAACTCAACATAAAACTATTTTATGCACAGATTTTTTGCTGTACACTACAAACAGTCACATATTATTATTCACTCCAAAAAATTTGCAATTAAAATTATTGACGGTATACAAAAACAAAAACAAAAGACTCACTCCAAATGTAATGGACTTAAATGAACTCCTTGACCTCACAAGATGAGAACAAATAAGATGAAGAAGAATTTGCAGAATAAATAGTGCCCCTCTCACAATACCCAGAACAGACAACGATTTCCATTCACTCAAATCCGCACATTCCAATTCACTCGGATTATCGGAGGGGGCGGGTAATACATTCAAAACACACTGTGCGTCAAAAATTGTCTTCTCCAGTACTTCATTCATATTCCCCAAGTAAATCCCAGAGGACACGACCAATGCGAAACAGAGCTGAACAAAAAAAATTCAATAAGTATTCCCCTTTAGAATTTAAAAATTTGGAATAAATTTTGTTCAACAAAATTTTGGTTTAACTTCAAATTTTGTGAAGTTACCATTCCGTTCAAAACAACTCCAGCCTGTCTGACCTTCCGGGCTGTATTCTCCACGTCTTTGGAACTCATTTCGAATTTTTTTATTGAAAAAAATATTGTCACAAACCCAAAATAATTTGGCAAGAATTTTTGTCCTAATTCTTCCTCCAACACAAAAATATGGGTTAAATTTTGGTCAGCTCATCCTGATCCCAATTAAACTAGTCCTTTCAAAAAAAGAGTACGAGACGAGGAGTGAACAATTTTTAAAAATTATTTGTGTAGGGAAAAAGAAAAAAAAGTTAAAGGACTTGAATATGATGTGTCATGACGGAAACACTCCTTGCTCTTGCCTCCTGTTCGTTCACAGTCGTCACAAGTCTCAGATGGATTGTTTGGCCTTGTCCCTTTATTTATAAATCACATTAAACTCCACACACACACACACACACACAAACAGACAAAAATCTCCCATCACAATCATGAGACGAGTCCACGTGGATTCCAGCTTCCAGTCTTACATCATCCTTATAAGTAGGAGTGGGACAGGAGCAAAAAATGTGCATCAATATCAACAAGGAGCCAATTGAGATTTTGGCATCAAACAAGTAGAGAGGGGGAATGTGTGTGTGTATCAGAGAGATTGATTTTAATAAGGCTATTCGTTAGTTGACGCACGTCTCTCTCTTATCCTACAAAATCCATTCCAGCCCACTCCATGTCCTGCCGTGCCCCACAGACACAAAGGATCCACGAATAAGGAAGGAAAAAACTTGTTTTCTTATCTTCAATTTATTTATAGGCGTACATTTTCCTCATGATGGATTTAAATAAGTTAACAATTAGTTAAAGTCAACCCCTCACGGTCGCAATAATAGAGAATGGAATGGGAGGACGGAAATATTATGTGTCATAAATATTTGTCAGGCTGTGATTTTCAACTTGTAAAAAGACTTTCCACACTTTGTATGGAAATTGGAGGGATTTAAATTGCTCTAATTAAAATTACACTTTCAAACGACCATTAATTGTATTAGTGACACGACACTTTTTGTGTTGAAGAGTTTTTTTTATAGGTTCTTAATTAATTCTTGAATTTCAAACGTGAATTGCCACAGAGTGGATTAGAGAAATGATGGACCCGTGTAAACATGAGTAATTAAAATATTAAATGATGTAGTTGAATTTTACAGAATTGTGGACAATGTTGATGTGTTGCTAGTTTTCATTTAAAACAAATGGGGTCATCGTGACCTTTGACCTCAGTCACCCTGAAGGTTATGGAATTGAGTGGCGCTTAGAATACATTTCCATTAGAACAAAATGAATTTTTAAAATTAAGAACCTTAGATCTTAAGATATGTGACCGTGAAGGGTCAGATGAGGACTCCTCACTGAGGAATGAGGACACTTGAAGGGTACCTTCTCCTTCCCACCGCATTTATTGACTTAAATTGACGCCGTCGACAAAAGAAAATCGCAGAAATTTAAATTTTGGTCTTCAGATGTTTCAGCACTGTGACAAAGAGTGATGTGCCTTTTCAAGGCAGCAGAATGAGCTGACTTGTAGTCACAGAATTGACAGCCAAAGAGTTTCTCTCCCGTATGCCTTTTCAGGTGATTCTTCAAGCTGGTAACATTTGTGGTGGTGTAAGGGCACCGAGGACAGGCTTGGCACTTATCCGCAGTATGAGTTTTCCAATGTTTCTTCAATTGAGTTTTTGTTTTAGCTTTGTAAGGGTATAAATTACATTCGAATGGTTTCTCTTCCGAGTGCACGTGAACCATATGCCTTTGTAAACAAATTTTATACTTGGTGCTGTAAGGACAGAGGGAGCACTGGAAGGGCTTTGAGTCTTCATGTATTCTCATGTGTAGACTCAAGTTCCCCTTCCGTCCGAATGATTTAGAACAGAGTGAGCATTGGAATTTCCTCTCTCCTGTGTGCACCACCAGGTGGCGCTTTAAGGTGGAGAATTTTGAAGCAGAATACTGGCAATCAGGGTAGGGACACTTGAAGGGCTGTTCTCCAGTGTGACACCGGATGTGATCATCAAGATTACTTTGGTGTTTTGTTTTGTAGCGACAGAAGGAACAACCGAACCGTCTTTTATCCTTTCCTTTGGTTGAAGTAACCTTTGACCTTAGTTGTTCCTCTTCCTGAACTGAGGTCATCCTGATGGACTTGAATTTGACACAACCGAAGAAATTCGGATCAAATACGAAAATGGGTATTGCTAGCTTTGCGAGCTTTGAATTGCTAGAAAGGAAAGGAAGACGAGAAGGTTAGACTAAAAGCTTTATTTCAATTGTAATCTTTTGTAATAATTTAATTGAAAATCAAATATGTATTTAATATAATTTTGATTTGTCAGCAGTACTTTCTTTGGCCCAAAAACAGTCCTACTTATGACTGGGTGTACGTAGTCCTTACACAAAGAGTGGGGAATTTTGTGCTGGAAGGATTTTGCAAAAGGTTTCACCTCCAAGAAAAGACCTCGAGTTGGAGAAGCACAGAATAAAGACATAAAATTGACTTTTTTGAATGACTAGTTGAATATTTTATGAGATTCACGTGGTTCAGTAGAAAGAAGGCGGCCGACAATCAGAATAAAAATTTTATTATCCAACTGGGAGACGAGGTGGAAGAAGGGAATAGTCCGTTATAGAAAGTAAAAGTGTGGGTGAGTGGAATTTCTATGACGAAGTTCCCTTCTTCGTCCTCGTCTCCCAATTATCATTCCAGAGTGAGTGTGGAATGGGCGGAGTGAGCACACCATTAATCACAACAGAATTTTACGTTTGTCTGAATTGTGAGAGTTTCCATCGTCTTGCTATTTATTATGTGAGGGAACTTGAATTTCATAATAAATATGAAAAAGTACACATGAAATGAGGTTAACGGTTCATCATAATGTACCATGTCAAACGGATAATTAAGGGACCGATTTCTTGTGCCGTCCTTGAAGACTGTCCTAAATGACCTATGTAAAATTTGTTCCTTTTCTTTTTCTAGTTTTGATGTAAAGGATTGAAACTGGAAAACCCACGGTCAAAATAGGGAAAATTCAAAAATGACATTTGTGACATCCACCGACCCAAACAGTGACATTGTCATCAATGTGACCATTTATGTACCCTTCGCGGACGCATTAATACAGTCAACCGCTTTTAAACGTCTCACGGGCCACACAGTGTGTGTGTGTTTTGTCCTCTCGCCCAGGACGCATAAATTCTTCCCGAGACTCATCCCGGTAATAATTGAACTAGAATGAATCTATTGACTTTTAACTCTTTCACTCGGTATCACAAACACTTTTCCATGTCTCCAATAGTTTTTCCGAGTAGACACATTGCTCATTTTCACGTCGATTTCCTTTGAGAATTTTCACCAATCCCTGACTGGATGATGTTCTTCGTTTCAACTGTACATATGCAGTGGGTCAAGTTGAGACAATAATCCTCGACGAAATAACTAATAAGACATCACCAAATCTTTACCACATCAAAACCTCTCCGTGTATGGACACCCTCTGAGGAGAAGATTCCGATGAGCGGCGTCCAACTCTCTCAACAAATTACTCACAATTTTAATTTTTTTACTTGACTCGTGAATCACGGGCCTTGATTCAGCCATGAAAGATGGTGGTGGCTTATTTCATATTCGAAGAACCACTGGGATTCTTTTTTTAGTTAAAAATGTGAACTCAGATGACACAATTCACATGGTCGGCGTCCAACTCTCACAAAAAATGACAATCGGTCTCACAATTGTAATTTTTTTATTTAACCAGTGTTTGGGCCACTAAAAATGGTTCTGCTTCAAATCCAAAGTGTCACTTCCAATGGAAATGACGTCAATTGAAGGGACGCAAGGAAAACAACCATTTACTTTAGTATTTCATCTTAAATTAAAACAATTTCGCAAAAATGTCGTTTGAAGTCTATTTCTTAAGTAAATAAATATAAACTCTTTACCTGGAAGCTAGAAAATAATTAACTTATAATATTGAACTAATCTTGTTATTAATTATAATTGGATGTGTTTTAGGGGTACAGTAATAAAATAATCCAAATTATGCAATTATGTTTACAGAAATCTTTTGTACCAGCAATATGACATAAAGACAAAGTATAATGAGAACGCAGATGGTGAATTTCAACGCCACACACAATAATTGAGTGCCCAATCAGGAAGACCTCGGATTTTAAAATTTTTTGCTTCGTTAATAATTTATTTTGAAAATTAATTAGGACCTTTATGCGGTGTTGTTTTTAGGAGCGCTTGTTATGGATTGCGATTTTGCAAAAATTTAGATTCTGCGCCTTCAGCTTTTTCTTATATTGATGTGATTATGAAGCCTAGAAAGTTGGGAGTAAGTACAGTTATTATTTTTCTCTGAGAGAGAGAGAATGATTATTATTTTTTTTGAAAAATAAATTAAGATAATATTAACGTGTTTTTATTTTGGCAAGTTGCATAATTTGCAGCATCTTTTTCACTTATAAAAATTCTTATACTGTTGAGGTTGAACGCCATTCAATGTTTTCCGACACATATTGAGTTTCATCACATGTGCTGGTTTGCGTCTGTCAAAATATTTTATGACAATTCCAATTTAATTAATATTAACTACAAATTATACTACAATCTCCTAGTTTTGAAAATAAATTAACGGAAATATCATTTAATACCCATTCCACCAACTTTTCACATCTTAGTAATTCTCCTGTAAGAACGAATTGCATTCCCTCCGGTCAATGACAGACGGAATACAGAATTACACAGAAAAAGTTGTGTTTCCTCCATGAAAATCAGTTGTAAAAACTAGGAACAAACAAACAACACTCCTGTTACTCCTTCGCCTCACATCATGCGGATGGAGAGTGAACAAATTTTTTATTATTATACTTTATGAGTCTGTCTCCACACACACACACACACACACCAGAAAAAACAAAACCTTTTCATCTCGGATCCACACATTACAATTTATATTGGAGCTACATATTATGAGATTATATCATCACCACCCCTCCCTCCCCTTTTCCCTTTTTATTCGCACTCTGTGAGTCACTGACCAGAACGAGAGAATGCAAAAACCTGTACGTATGTTAGTCAAGGTTCCCACATTGCAAAATCCATTGCTTAATCCCGAGTTTACATTTTCTCGGGTGAGATCATTTACCTTCCTCCATTCCATCTTCCATCCCACGATTACTTTCATTAATAATTCAACCTCCCATCATCTAATCCCTTTCTTACACTATGAGAGTCACTCTTCTCCATTTTTTGCCATTTGTGCCATTTTCAAGAGTTAATTTCTGCAAATTCTTTATTATCCAAAGTGTTTCAGCATTGTAAACAAAAATTTTAACTTCAACTTTAATCTTTGTCCTACAATTTAAATACATAATTACATTTTTAATTATTTCTACCCTCTCCCAAGGCACCACTTAACGCTAAACGTACCACGAACTTGGTTTTGCAAAAATTTCGCAACAACGCTCCTCCTCACACCCTGGACCTGTCTGCAAAGTCTGGATAATGACTCATTATTAAGGAGTGTGTGTGGGTGAGTGTGTTTTATTGTGCAAACATTTGTTAAAAAAAAAGCGTCAGTATTAAAATGGCCATTTGCATAATTTCCGTCTTTGTTCCTCTCTCTTCTTCTTTCATGATACAAAATTAAAGCCAATTGAATATTTTTTTCGCGTATGTCTCAACTCTTTTTGATTTGGCTCACCTTCAACCAGAAAGAAGGGAGGGAGGGAGGAGATTTCAACAGATAAAATGAGAGTCGTAATAACGCATTTTTTGTCTCCCTCCCCCCCTCTGTGTGTGTGTGTCTATTTAAATCGGATCAAGTCACGTATGTGTGTCTCTCTTTTCTGAATCTGACTGGCTTCTCTACTCTGTAATAGGCAATAGTCTGTCCAGCCATTCATGTTCAGCATGAGAAATTATTCATTGGATTGCATTATTTGATGAGTGACTCTTGTCTACAGCTTCCTCTCCTTGACTCTGCAGAGAAGGGCAGGTTTTCATATGTTCTCTTTGTGTGTTGTGTGTTGGGAGTTCCTGCTAATTAATTTTTTTCTCCATGTGATGTGCGTTTACTGTGTGTGTGTGTGTGTGTTGGGTTCGACAAGTCCATGTCACTTGGAATACTTGTCGCGTCTCTCTCATCATTATAGCCCATCGAATCGTATGGAGACTGTGTACAACCAGTTTTCCTCCAATAAACAGAATTTTTGTGCTGTGGTTGTGGTGTGTGTGTGTTGAAATGGGATAATTCCAATGGATTTTGAGCACCCTTACCCCATCCAACATGATTTGAGTTATCAATCTGGATAGGAATAATAATTAAATAAAGGTGAACCCCTTGGCTATAAAAATCCTCTCTACGTTTTATTGTTGTTGTGAATTGTGATGGTAGGAGTGTGTGTGTGTGTGTGTGGTAGTGGATTTTTTTTCATAATTTTACGGCTTTAACACAGTCATGAATTTGATTAGTGTGGAGTGTGGAGGGCCGTGAGAGGATTATTGGAGAAAAATGTGAGGATACTCTGAGTGGACATTGTTTCAATTGTTGGATATTGTCAATGACAATTTTTCATTTGTCACAGTAGAGAAGGAGGAGGGTTAATTAATCAAAGTGAGTTTTTTTGACAAGGACACACCCCACACTGTGTGTGTGTGTTGACGAAAAGGTAAGGTCATTTTACGCACTTTGCTTCTGTCGTGTTTGTCAACTGGGTAACACGTACTTTGAGAGAGAGAGAGACAGAGAGAGAGAGGTTGAGGTTGGAAGGAAGCCAAAAAAAATATTGTAGCAAAAATTGTGACGTTGGAGTGTGTGTTTGGTGGACACACAAACGATCGGTAGTGCTAATATTTACTATATTTGCATGCAAGTATTACATACTTTGACGTGGAAGACACAATTTCAGTCTGCAATGGCTGACGTACATTGATTTTTGAGGAGACAGGACGATATGTATTTTATTGAGAAATTATTTTTGAAAAATGTGTCAGTACAACGTGTAGTCAATGTGTGACAATTAAACCCTTACATTGTTGGATTTCTAAAAAGAGGTAATCCAAAAATCAGAAGGAAATTGTCAAAGCGGCGTTGAAGTGTGTGTCATAAAAATTACAATATCTTATACGAATTTTTTTTCCTAACCAGTATTTATTGGTCTGTTCGGCACTTTTAGCTTTGAAATCTATGGAGAATCATTCTTATTAACAAGCAAACTAATTTATTCTGAACCAGTGACATGTTTTAATTAATGTATTTTGAATCGACAAATAAGTGATGCTAGTGGACAAATTACTTTTCAAAATTCTTTGCAGTTTTTTGAAGTCAACTTGTACATTGCACATCAAGTATGTATACTAGCCAGTGTAGGATCAATTGGTCATTTTACACACGCAACATTTTATTAGAAATAGCAACACTGTATTTTAATAACTACTGATGTAAAAATTAAAAAGTTCAATGGAAATTAATTTTCAAGTTCCTTTTTTTGTACTAATTTGTACTGTCTGGTATGTCGTTTGTTAGTCAGAAAATACATTGAGCAGAGGTAAAGGTTGAGTCATGCAATTTATAGGAAGTTCATTCCTCTCGGAAATACCGGAAGATTGTAGAATTTTTGTTGCCAGGACACTTTGTAAGGTTCCATCAAACTCGCACTCAGTTGCAGTTGCGTTGAAGGATTATTTAATTTCTACTCAGAACAAGTACTTAAGATTGAAACTGTCTGATGTATGAAATGATTCAATGACCCTTAAAATTAAGAATAAAAAATTCCCCACATTTTTGAGCCATTACTTTCACTGTGTTATTGTCGTCTACATTATTAGTGTAATCCTCATCCACGGTTCACACGTTGTGTGGCGTCAAAGTTGCACAAAAATCCCTGATCAATTTGCCAACATTTTAATAATTATTTTTAAAGGTTTTAATTTAATTTTCAGAATAAGTCTCTACCGTCCAAGACAATAATTTACACTGTGAGTGTAAAAATTGTGAAATGACCTCTCACGTGGCAAGTCGGCCCGAGGTCACTCTCGTATTTAACGATGTCAATTACTCAATCACTGAATCCACTGGAACACCTTGTGAGAAACCTTTTCAATATTTTATTGTTAGAATGATTTATTGACCACAAACGCATTGCACAATATTCAAATGTTAACCATCTAACACAAGGAAAGGTAACAGGAGAACATTAAGAGTAAGTTGAAGAAAGCAGGTCATAAAAAGACAGTAAGAATTTTGAAAAAAAATTTAAAACTAGTCGTGGCCTCCCACGAGAAAAAAACTATTACAACGGTCCCGTGTCATTTGTTCGAAAGTCATTTGTTGGAACGGTCATTTGTTCGAAACCATTTGTTCGAAATGTCATGTGTTCGAAAAGTCATTTGTTCGAAGCCATTTGTTCGAAAAAATAATTTTTGCACATGGGGATCCTGAAGTAATTCCGAA
>WJFB01003180.1:0-14356 GCA_009870185.1 Pygmarrhopalites habei | reverse complement strand
ATATCATCCCAACTGACAGTCTTGATATCCCATCCAAAACTTTGCAGAATATAGTGACCAGCGTGACTTCTTCTATTTACCAAATTCAGACAATTGACGTTACTATTAGGGGTCTCTCATCTCCTGATGACCTGGAAGTAATCCAAAAATTTTCGGATGTAGGAATCATGTGCAAGAAACTCAACTTTGGATTGTCAAGTCGTCCGTACCGAACTGACCTCGTCGTCCCTCTGCCACTCACTCTCTCCCAGACCGCTCAGGTAGAACGGGCACTTTTAAAAATATTTACAAATGCCCGGGACTCCCTTGAAAGTGTCCCGTTTGACCCGTCTGCTTTTGCATTGTTGAATAAACTGGAAGCTCTGGAACAACTCCCGTCCTTTCCTAAAGTCACTGAGATTCAAGTATACATCGAAAATAATGACGAGCCACCCTTTTGTGATAAATGGTTTAAAATGTCCCATCTTTTTCCCAACCTCCAGAAATTCTGGACCAGAATGTCAATCTTTCCCTGAATGACTCGTGGCCTTTATTCTCTTTCCTCCCGCCCCTCACTGAAGATGACCAAGTGGGGACTGTGACGAGATTGAAAATCATTGGTGATGTTGGGTCAATTTTCCCGGAGAATCTACATCTTCTCTTCCCTAATGTTACATACCTCAACTTGACGGTTTTTCTCGGATTTGTAGGCACATTTGGAAGTTTACCAAATTGACCTCGCTGGACATTGATGTGGAGTTGGCAGACATTGAATTTGTTGAATTGGACATTGCTTTCACTGGATTTAGCAAGGAGACAATTTGTGGGATTGTGGATAAGTCTTTAGTGGTCGGGGATGATCGGGACAAGTACAGGGATGGACCATCCATTGTTGACCTCAAAGGTAATGTCAATTTTAAGGGAAACGACCAAATTGTTTGTGACCATGTGCATGTGTACTTTTAACTTGTCAACTGTAAACTGTGATTATTTGGACAGGATTGAAGAGGTTGAGCATCACATTAAGCGACTGGGGTCGCAAGTTCACATCCGGCTGTGATTTCCTGACTGATGTAAGTATCCAGCATGCCTTCAGTCTCATCCCGGACCTGGAGATTCAGTTTGATGTTGACAAGTACAACTTGACAGGTATAAATAAAAAAGCAATCATTTAATCATTGGGCCATGTGCCTGCACGTGTTTCAATGTTTTGTGAAATTTCATTTTCAGAATTTGTAGAGAGAACCTTCTACTTGTATTGGAGTTGATCAAAAAATAATAGGTAAGCAATTATTTCATCGAACCTTTTGAAATTAAATTGTGTGTATGAGAAAACAGTTGAAATGGTCTGCGTATTCACGCAGTATAATAATTGTTGCATCAAAATAAGTTTTTAAAAATCAAATAAATTTCTTTTAAACAACTTTTTAAAATGATGACGTAGTACCTGACCTACATGCTATATAAATACGGAAAGAATACCATTATTTATATTAGGAGGTGTGAATATGAAAAATAGAAAGGATTTGATAGTATTTAAATTATTTTATCTCAACTCTATCTAAACTCTATCCCATTTACGTGTAGAGTAAATAATTCTCGTACACTTTTCGTGTTTCCATCGTACTCGAGTACCACTTCAATATTCAATACATTCAACCTACATTCCAAATTGTCATTTTCAAACTTGCTTCTTTCTTTTTTATACAGAAAAAAGTACTCACCTGCCACACTCTTGTCCGGTAATAATAAATAATGGACAATTTCGACGACCTCGACCTCCCCAAAGATCTTCTTCGTGGAATCTACGCTCACAACCTTGAAAAACCATCCCATGTCCAAAAACAAGCTTTACCTCCTTGTCTGAAAGGTCGTGACATGATAATCCAAGGTCAGTCTGGCATGGGAAAAACAGCAACATTTCCTATCACAGCCTTAGCCAAAATTGGCCGAACTGACCCTTCAATCCAAGTCCTTGTCCTTGCCCCTACCCGTGAATTAGCAGAACAAATTGAAAAGGAATTCTTGCCTTCTGCACTCAAATGGAAAAGAAAGTGACGACTTACACTTGTATTGGAGGGCCAAGTGTTAAAAATGATGTCAAACGAATGTCCACACGAGGAGTACAAATTGTCATTGGGACAGCAGGAAGATTGGCTGACATGTTCCGTCGTCAACTCATCCCAACTGAGAAACTTGGATTACTTGTTGTGGATGAAGTGGATGAAATGTTGTCACCAAGTCAAGGATTTAAAGGTCACACTGAAAATATTGTCAAGATTTTGAAAAAGTCAACACACAAAATTTTACTCTCGGCTACAATGCCCAAAGATATTTTGAGGTCAGCCAAAAAATTGCTAAATCGACCTGTGACCGTTTTGGTGAGGGGTGATGAGTTGACCCTGGAAGGGATTAAACAATACTATGTCAATGTTGAACAAGAGTATTGGAAATTTGATACTTTTCTCGAAATTTTTGAACTACTTCCCATTACTCGGGCCATCGTTTTTTGTAATGCCAGGACGACAGTGGAATTTGTGGGAATGAGAATGAGAGAGGAAGGTCAAAAGGGATTTGAGACGATGGTAAGTAAATAAATTTATTTTTAAAATATGGCTGTACTATGAGATCAACATTTTTTAAAAATTATTTTTAAAATTAAATTATTTGTATTTTTTTGGTCAGCACGGAAAAATGGATAAAAAACTCGTTCCAAACTATTGTGGGATTTTCGCAGAGGTGTCAATCGTGTACTCATCACAACGGATTCAAATGATTACACCGAAATATCCTCATGAATGTATCCGAAAAGCCCGTAAAAGCCATGATTTCTTATGCCAACAACAACATTAAAACAATCGGGTACTATGTAGTCTGATCATTATATTAAAGAGCAGGGTAAATTGTCAGAATGTAGGCTTTCTAGAACTGGAAACAGAATTGAAATTCATCGACTAGATTTTGAGATAAAAAATAAAACGTCGTCCGAACCTATGGACCGGACATACTTTACTAACGAGGGAATTTGGAGTACCATACAAATCCCTTGAGGGAGTGAGAGCCGCCGCATTTGTCACCTGTCCAAATTTTTTTAAGAAACTGAAAACGCTTCATTACCTTTAAACGATTTGGAACGCAATTCGTAAAATGAACCGCCAGCCAAATATTCCGAAAGCCAGCACAAACAGAACTCCAAAATGAAATGCAATTTTCCAGGACAAGACCTCCAACTGACACAAAAATCACGATGGACAACGAAAGAAAAACCAAATAAATATCCGACTGTGTCAGTGACAATGCTTCAAACTCTCCCTCCCATTCGTTTCCTCCTTCCTCTCCAACTTTTCCTCTGTTCCGACTAATTCTGTACCAATTCTCCCACAATCCGTAAGCACCAGACGAAAGGAGAGTCTCCATTCTCCTGGGAACAGCACTACTCTCTACAGGAATCCTCCCGAAACGTGGAGACCCTGAAAACCAGAATCCTTTCGACTGGACCATGAACTCATCCCTTACTTTCCGATTGTGTGAAAACTTGACTGCCGACTCCGTCTCCAACACATTCTCCACAATCCTCCAAAAGTGGTCAAACTCACTCTCCAACGTGATTAGGAGTGACCTCCCAGAACTGAGTGACCCACCTGCTGCGAGTAGACGATCCAGCTGGCCCTCACAAACAATTTTCATTTTCCCCGCCAACACCAGCATGTCCACTGCCCTTAGACAATCCTCTACGAGAGTGCACGTGGACTCTTCAAACTTGAACTCTTTCTTCAGCATTGAAGAATCAGAACAAAAGCGGCCACAACTTTTCATATTATGCCTTGCCGTAGTCATAAATCTCCTTGAAAATGTGACCTCAACTGACCTCCCACCTGATGCCTCATATTGCCATAGCTGGTACCTCCACATCGGATCATTTTTAATTCGTTTGCAGTTCACACCCTTCTCTATCAGAAAAACTTTTGAAAATCTCCCGCCCAGTCCCAATTCCATGGAACCCAGCGTAGACCAATTAGTGAAGAAGGGAAATGGAACGAGATAGTTTGATTGGAATACACTGCCGTACGTTATACAGAGCAGTAGCGAAACAACCAACCAAAGTGCTAGTAGCATCCGACAAAATTTTGAATATGCCTCTCCGTATCTCGACTTTGCCTCCAAAAACTTTACTGGAGTCAATTTGGAGTCGCACTGTATAATCAAACGTCTAGTAATCCAGAAAATCCCGCTACCATACAGACACAATGACTGCCATGCGTTGGTAGGACAACCAGAACGTGTCAGAATGTACGCATGCGCAAGGACAAAATTGGTGAGGATGAGGAGAAGAATGACGCACACCCACGTTTTTCTGTCAAATGGTGCGACATAAATCTCAATCGACGTCTTCTCCGTCTGTACTCCATCTGCCGTTATGAATTTAAATCTACTTGTGTATCCCGTCACGTGGACGACTCCGTCAATGTTTCTAGTTTCAAAGTCCCACATTTCCTTGATGTCAATAAAATGTAATGGTGCGTCTTGGACCAGGTCAACTCGAAAAAAAGAATAGTTCCTTTCCGAAATTATCATTTTAAGGGTCCACTCTTCAAGGGTCCATGATGACTCCATTCTGCCAGACTTTTTCAAGAGAACCAAGAAGGGATGGTGCCACTCGGTGGGTAAATAATTCCCATAGAAAGGGGATCGGTACTTTGGCGGTACAGTCCACACAGTCCTGTCCCCCTTCATTTGACCTGCGTATGACCTCAACATTCCCTGGTAACATTTGTGGGATGCAGTAGCTGTACAGGCAAAGAACGCGTCGTTGTCATGCTCCAGTTTGTCGTACTCCGACCAGGTATTCTGCTCGTGGATGAACCAACCATAAAAGGGTGGAGGGATCGAATCCGTCTCCATGGATTTATTTGAATGGAAGTAGAACATGGCGAATGTGGGATTTTGAAATGTTCTCAAAGTATATCCCTTGTACATATAGTACATTGCTTCATTCCAACTGTCCCTTCGCAAGTGAATTGATTTTAATGGGTCAAAGGTGGCCAAGGCTATCAGAAGTTGAACATGAGGCTTGATACTCCCGATGCTCCCAATCAGGGGCTGTGGTACACGAATGACATGCCAAATCAATTCTGCAGTCCTTGGTTTGTCAGTGTAAGTGTCAGTTTCTGGATCCCATAATTTGTACTCTGAATCTAGAGAGATTCGCTGAGCTGCGGATGGTAAGAAAATGAGTCGAATATGACATTTCAGTTGCTTCAAGCTTAACATGACTACATTGTCTAGTTTGCGTCTTCCTCTGATTTCGTTCTCAGTCTCTCCTTGATGGAGTATTTTGTGAGAGGTGAGAACGAAGGGTGGAGATCGGACGGCGAGGGAAGTGGGTATTTCCCCGAATTCGAAAAAGTGAATGAAGCATTGTTCCCTGTAGTGCAGCTCCTGGATTAAAGAGGTTAAGTTAGACATGTCCGGTGCGTGATTGGTTGATTGTGGAATGGCTGAAGTATTTGAGGAGGCAATCATAATGTTTATAATCGTAATTTTCATGAATAGAAGAACGGGGGAAGGGTTTTTGAAATTTTGCATGGTCACTACAGTTGCTAGACGGTGGAGTGAAAGATTTTTGTTGGTTTTTGGAAGGACAAAGGAGGGCAGTCGGCGTGGAACTTGACAATTTAATACACTTAAATGGTTGGCGGTTTTAGTGCTTCAGGAGTTGACAAAGTGTATGGATGATTTTTTCCTGGACTTACACGTCACCAATTTATTATTGACTCCGTACTAATACAAGCTAATACAAGGAGTGTGTATAATATACAGTAAAAGTTGGATATAAGCACATGGGCTATAGTGGAAACCTGGTTTTAGTGGCCAAATGCTCTCAGTCCCGCCAGAAGCCCCTTTGAACCCATGTTAAAAGACTGGGCTATAGTGGCCTTCTCTATAGTGGAAATCTGGCTATTATGGCCAGATTTCTTCGTCCCTTAAATAAATTTTCAATGTAATTTCCACCGTCTATAGTGGCCATCCGTAAATGAAACGTATAACATACGTATTTGAGGAATTAAAGTAATGGTCAAGCCAACAATTTTTTCTGAGAACTCTAATATTGGAAAACACAAGGCTCGCTCATTGTTCGTTGTTTCACCACGAGCCCATATAGTCAGTCTGAGGGTACGTACTAGGGCTCATTCATAATCCCTTATAAAAAAGGTTGCTTAGTATATCATAGCGTATCGCTCTATTTTATGGAATATTGTCGTATTATGAACAATGATTCAGCATGGTTGAAGGAAGGTTTATTTTTGGGGCTTCTCTATTTCAAAAATAGAGAAGTTAGACTATTGACTGCCCATTTGCACATCTCCACTACAACTACACCCAAACGGGGAAGAGTGAATTTTCTAATTCTGATTTGTTAATATTTACATCTCCCATCAGTTTTTCGACAATTTTTTAAAAAATATGCCACCCAAACGGTCTCATATGACTTTAGGAGAAAAAGTATCCATTATTTTAGAACTTCAGAAAGGTGTTAAACAGTCTGAGTTGTGTCGTCTGAAAAAGTTAAGTTCGTCAACTGTGTCAAAGATATGGAACAATCGAGACAAAATTCTGGAGCTATCTACCCAGTTTGCCTCAACTGTGAAAAAAGCTCGCAAATGTGACTTTCCTCTCATTGATGAAGCGTTGAGTAAGTGGCTCAACGTACAACAAGCAAGAAATCTTCCAATTAATGGACCAATTTTGATAGAAAAGGCAAAGGAACTTGCCAAGAGACTAAATGAACCGAACTTTAAAGGGAGTGATGGTTGGTTTGACGGATGGAAAAGACGACATGGTGTTAAATTTGGACTAATTTGGGGTGAGAGTGGCTCTGTTGATCCAAATGTTGTGGAAAATTGGTTAGTCAACGTATGGCCAAAGGAAAAAGAGGGTTATGAAGATAAAGATATCTACAATGCAGACGAGTTTGCATTGTTTTTCAAACTTGTTCCCAACAAAACATGGAGGAGAAAAAATCAACCATGTACGGGAGGAAAGCTGAGCAAAGAAAGAATCACGGTGCTGGCTTGTGCTAATGCTGCTGGCAGTGATAAATTAAAGTTGCTGGTCATCGGTAAATCGGAAAATCCGAGACCATTTAAAAATGTGAAGAAATCATCTCTTCCCGTTCAGTATTTTGCCAATAAGACTGCTTGGATGAAGCGAGAGGTAATTTTCATTATTATCATTGCCTGTACGTACACAACACATTATACACACACACACACAGCACAAACTGCGAGTGTGTGTGTGTGCTGTGTGTGTAGTGAGTCACTACTAGTCACAGTTATTGTTGTGAGTTTATTTATGAGAAAACTTAAAATGTTCTCTTGATTTGTAGATTTTTGCCAAGTGGTTGAGAAATTTGAATATGAGGATGAAGCGTCAAAATAGAAAGATACTGCTGCTGGTAGATAATTGCAAACCCCACAATTTTGACGAGAGGCTGTCTAATGTCAAATTAGTTTATTTGCCCGCCAATGTGACAGCCCGGTTACAGCCTATGGACCAAGGTATCATCAATGACACAAAAAGGAAGTATCGGACAAAGTTAATCAAAAAGTTGATTCAAAAGATGGACAGGAATCAACCTGCTAAGATCGACATTCTGGACTCGATTCTTTTACTTGATTCGGCCTGGAAAGATGTCACGGAAACAACAGTTAAAAATTGTTTTTTCCATTCGAAAATTTCTACCCGAGCCGAAGATATTCTACCCATTCAAGAGGAACCCACAAATGAAGAACTTGACCCTTCATGGCTTGCTCGACTAGAATTTGGTGAAACATCCATGGAGGACTACATTAATGTTGACAATGATGTGGTCACTTATGAACTGCCAACAGAAGACAGCATTGTTAATCAGGTCATGGGTACTGAGACAGTCGAATCTGAGAACGAGGGCTCTGATGGAGATGGGGATGTCGACATTGAAAGGCCTCACGTGACTGTAAATCAGGCGGAAGACAACTTGGAAAATCTCAAATTTTGGTTGTTGTGCCAAGATCAAAAGGAAGATGAGAATTCAGTCATTCTCAGTGCCATTTACAAGATAGAAAAGTTCATAGGCCAGCAAAAATACAATCATCATAATAGACAGATGTCCATTAAAGATTATTTTTTTAAAGCGACAGTTGAGGGAGCTCAGGAATAAAATTAAATTTTTCAATCATGTAATAAAAATTCTGTAATTTCCACTTCGAAACTGTTAATTAAATGCATTTAACATTTTCCTTTGTGATATAAAAGTCTTTTGTACGTATTATTCATATGGTACTTATTGGCTACTACAGGGCTATAGTGGCAACCCATCTATAGTGGCCAAAAACCCCTGGTCCCTTGACATGTGCTTATATCCAACTTTTACTGTATTTGTGAAGACCCGGGTTATGTGAGATTTACGGTATACCCACGTGTGCGTGATAAGTAAGAGAGGAAAAAACCATAAATATCTTTGTTAGCAAGTTAAAGTCTGATGCAAAAATATGAAATTATTGACTGTGTGTGTTTAACTATGTTCATATATAGCGTGTAGTACTAGTACTACACATTTTGATGGTGAGCATGTCGTTCAAAGGAACACTTTTCTCTCTTGTATTTGTATCTTTCAATATTATAATCCTTACTATTGACAGTATGAGTGTGTGTGTGGAAGGAGTAAAGCGTTATCTTTTCTCTTTTTCGAATCATATGATAGAAAAATTATCTGGAAGATGTGTGTGAGGGACAGGGAAAATTTTATGGTAATTTTATTCCAGTTTTGTTCAAACCTTATTTATTAGCCATTACGTCATCAGTTTAAAGTTATATCAATGTGTGAATAAAATTGTCATGTCTGCGGGGGAATGCGGAAAGGTGCATATTATGTAATGAGTGATCTTTGTTTTGTCTAAATTCAACTAATTCTGCTTCATAATCAATACGAATACAGTATTAAACAGTCATCTGTCTGAGAATGATGATGATGATTCGTCAGACAAATACTTTATGCTAATTTTTAATTGTACAAATGCATATTTCCCTCAATTGTCAATTTGGACTGCAGACACAAATCCAGCTGGAGTCATCCTTTGAATGAGTGAAAAATGCACTGAATAATTTTTACAGGATTTAAATATCTTTAAATGCTTTTGTCGATCCGACCATTCAGCAGTCGTTGGAAACATTAATTTGCATAATGATTATGCATTCTGATGGGATTAAAAGTAATTCACAAATTAATGATCACAGTTACTCACATTAAATTGATTTCAGTCGGAAATCCAAAAGATTTAAAAGGATTGACATCAATGACACAAAATCTTTCTTTTTAAAAAAATATTTTCCAAAATTGTTTAAGACATTGTAGTAATTACTGTTGTACATTGTACCGTGGTCAGGGACAGTGGATGCACATTAATTAATGCGACATTAGTTTGACTGAATGGTGGTTGGTCTTATTGTATTTTAGATACAAAAAATGAATCTGGCTGTAGAAATAAATATGAAAAGATAGTAGTGGGTCAAAACGTTCAAGTACTTTGTTACTAATTAAGTCCGTTAATTGTGTGGAAGAAGGCACGAGGAGAGAGAAGAGATGAACATGGGAATTTGAGACAAAATGTTAAAAGTTCAAGTTTTATGATCTTCCTCTGTAATAAAGGAGATTTTAGACTCGTGACCTTAAAGGAAATTGCAATCAATGGCTTTTTTATGTAACTGCGCAGTTTGTCCACTAAATAATATTAATCCAGATCATGAGTAATGACTATAAATCTCTCTAATAAATAGAAAATACATTGGACTAACTGTTATTATTTTAAAGTGCAATAATTGATTTAACATTCATCCCCAGACAGACAGAAACTATGACGAATAATTGTTTGTAGATCATTGGCCTCTCAAAATTAAGAAGACAACAAAAAAAACAAAATGTGGAATGTCAACTTAATCCATGATTACATCAATGATACAATGGATTGGAAAGTTAGTCATGGAATCTTTTTCCAACGGAAGATTTTTACTTTGTGTGTAACTTGGAATTTATTTTATTTGTGGGATCGTAGGGAGAGGGGAAATTTTTGCTTCTGTTCTTAGGAAACAAGTTCACTCACTACAGACTCTAGTAAACACATGATATCAGTTATACTCAACTCCAAATATAAGAACATGCAGGCTATGCCTAAAACACCCACAAATGCACACAAGATAAAAATGAAGAATCAGCAAGAACAGTTAAGTGAACAACAACAATTCATACAGAATTTGTCTTTGTGGATTTATTTACCTAGAAACGACGACAACAACAGTAAATGCATATAGCAAAAGAAGTCTATGGACATTCCATCATTTGAATTTTTTCCTGAACTGGATTCACTGAAGATAAATATTTTCAGCAGTGACGAATAAATCTTTTTTTATGCATGGACGAAATTCAATATCTGCAGACCTAGCAAATATGCTAGGATCTGACACGGTATTTTAATGATGATTCATTTTAATATTTTAAAAAATTGCTCAAATACAAAAAGACAGATTTTTAATATAGGGATTCTTCTACAAAATTATTTGACTGAACGGATCTTCAAGATGACATTGTACTCGTATGGTGAGCAAACAAAATTTGGTTTTGGGATATCTTGACTCACACTCGACTCTTCCAATTCAAGAGTGAAAGTTTGGACAAGGCCAGAGAGAAAGAAGAAGAGACTGTCCCGGGCGAGAGTTTCTCCCAAACACACTCTTTTCCCTGTCAATTAAAAATTCAGGTTTAATTTCCATTTAATAACGATACTAAAAATCTCATTCTGTATTAACTACTAATGACAAAAAAGAAATATTTACCCGTTGAAAATGGCATGAGAGCCTCTTTTGGGATCAACTTTTTTTCACTGGCTCCCAAAAATCTTTCTGGTCTGAAATTTTCCGGATCACCCCAAAATGTTTTGTCATGATGAGCATCATACAAATTTGGATAGACGTTAGCTCCCTTTTTGAAAAAATATCCCCCAAATTCTATATCCAACATAAAATGGATTAGTAATATTTCTATCTACATATATAAGAATTTAGAAACACGGAAGGTTTTGACGTTGTTACCACAATCTTTCATCACTTTATGATACACAGACATCGGAAGCAGAGTGGCATTCCGATGAACCTCATTAGTAAAGGCCTCTAAGTATGGGATTCTAATGAATGGTAAAAATACACTTTGATCTAGAGACCGCCACTGATTAATTAATGAAAGATTTTCCTACTCTGCTTTGTCATCACGGACGACGAGACGATCACTGCCAGTGACTTGATGGATTTTGGAGTAAAGTTTCTTCTGGACATGAGGATGTTTCGCCAAAAAATAAATAGCCCAAAGAAGGGGTTGTTGCAGTGGTTTCTGTACCAGCCGCAAATAAATCCAAGAGAGTAATTCGCAGATTTTGCACTGAAAGACAAATTGTGATTGATAGAAAAATTGAATTTTGATGTTAAAAAAATTGGAAATTAGTTTGGGGCATTACGTCCTTCATCCTCAAAAAAGCTAGAATCTTTTGAAGATCGTTTGTGATGGTGAAGGTAAACATCAATGAAATCTCTCTGCAAATTTTCATCATAAGTTTTCAAATGTTCTTGAATTACTCGGTCCATCAGATTCAGTGTATTGTCCACCTTTTTCTTCCACAATCCACGGCGGATCAAATTATATTTTGCTGGCCATGGGTAATAACTTGCCGGTGAAAAGATTGTCAGTTTGTCTAAATGCCTTTAAAGAAAAATATAGTATTTGTATTGGCAAGTGCAATTTTCAAATTTTCAGTAAATATTCAGTATATGGTGAAATTTTATTATGAATAGGAGTGTACAAGTGTACCCAGTAAAAGTGTCAATGATATTCCGATATTCCGGGTCATCCAGTTCAAATCGGGTTCCGGTGAGTATAAACCATAACGAATTTAGGACGGAACAATTAAAGTTGTTTTTCAAATTCACTGGCTTTCCTGTGACCTTCCTATATTGTTGTACACAAATTGTCATATGTCATCATTTTTTAAATTGCTGAGGATATTTTTTTTGTAATCGGAGCCTTGTATTCATACAGTTTTGTTTACAAAGAAAGGTCCTCTACTACGAATTTTATGAAAATATTACTTGAGATTTTGCAGTAACTCTTGAACTTCATGCACGAGTAAATCTGACATGGATTGTTTTCCAAAACCAAAATCGCGTAAATTCCGAAGGGCAAAGCGTCTAAAAATATCGTACATTAATTTAAAAAAGTCATCTAGTGATATTTAATGAAATGTTTCTAACCTTTGTTCACTCCACGAGTCATTTCCATCCGAGAATAGGATCCCACGATTTTTATGACCACGATTCCTGATTTTCCTATTGTAAAAATACGTTCTTTAGAAAGCTAGCATTATTTATTTTTAAAAGTTAATGCAAGTTTACTAACCAAACTTCAAAATCAGGGCGGCCCAAAAACTCTTCTCTTTTCAGTGCTTCTTGTATCAGTTTGTAATCATTCAAGACGATGACACTACAGACATGAAGACACATGCACTTAAGATGCAGTTTCAAAAAAACACTGAAAAATAATTATTAGTGCGTACTTGAAGTTTCCAACGGAAAGAGAAAATATTTTCCCGAATTTCTCCTTGTATTCTTTAAGGACGAAAAGGGCATTCTCTTTATTTAGCTTAACTAATGATCCAACGAGTGACAGTCCCCAGAGTCCTACAAAAAACATTTGACACATTATAAACAGCATTATTGAATAATGACATAAGATGTATTTATCTGGTGGAGCTTTCCGTGCATCTAAAAATTTCTTGAACAATGTCAAAAATAGAAGCAGGATAATCAGACCGTAAACGGTAGTTAATGAAGGGAGATCCATTTTAAAATTGTTTCCAAGCAACAATGGATCTTCAATCCGAAAGTCCTAACCTCATCATGTAACACTGTGAAACGACTACTTGACATTGAATGTGTATGGAAACAAATTTAGGTAAATGTCCCTTCACATGTATATGTAGCTTTTGGTTGACTTATCTTCGAAATTAAATTAACGAAGATAACTATACAGCTATATTGTTACTGTGAAGAAAATTGTATATGCTTTTTTAATCTGTCCTTATCTAATTTTAAAAATAGTATTTTTCTATGCATAAAAAATATGTGTGGCTAGGCTTTCACAACATTATCAACCACGGACAATAAACTCCACAGACTGACCAAGTGTCAAGTAATGTCAAAATGGAAAACGAATAGCAGTTAAATAATTAAGCTTTATAAGCCTAGAGAGAGTCGAGAGAGAGTAGGAAATTTTCCCTTATGTAGGANCAGTTAAATAATTAAGCTTTATAAGCCTAGAGAGAGTCGAGAGAGAGTAGGAAATTTTCCCTTATGTAGGAAGATAGAAGGACATTCATATATCCTTTCTTGAGGGGCAAAATCTGAAGTTGGGTGAGAAAAAAAATCAAAATTAATTTTTTGACTCGAATTTGAAGAATAAATCGTGTCCAACACTTAAATCCCTTGTTCCGAGTTTGTGTCCCTGTCCTGGAGAACCGGTTCATCATTTTCCTACAGCTGACATGTCGCGGATATCAACTAAAAAGAAGTACAACGACTCCTTTGTAGTAAGTCAAAACAATACACTTGGACGCTTTTTCTTCACAACAAAATTCTTATTTCTCTTATTTTTATTTGTAGGAAATTGAAAAGAGAACCGAAGTCTACAGAAGATGCATATTGGGAAAAACATTATTTTCCTCACTCCAAGAGTTGTTGGACGAGCGCAAGTTGACACCTTCTTTAGCCAATACTGTGATGGACCAATTTGACCGGTCAGTCAGTTTAATTCTCCAGGATCTCCCGTGTAACTATGAGGCTGTTTTTGAAGCTGGTGAAATTATAAGTTATAGTTTGTTTGGGGATCAGTGGGCAATCAAGTTGAAGGACGCTATATTTAATTTTGTGGATCAGGAAGTGTGCGATGATATTAGTAGAGTTCCAGAATGTGTTATTTATGCTGTGAATCCGACTACATTCACAATAGATTTGAGAATGAAACGCAATGAAAATGTACAAATAAAGAGGTAAAGTAAGAAAGTTAAAATCCATTCAGTTTTGAAGTTGTGACAGAAGTTTTTAAACAAATATTGAAGCAGTCATCATGAAAGCTGTTTTCTGTATTATTTTTGGTGCAAATATGAATATCGGAAAGGACACCGTAGGAAAAACATGGGCAATAGTGGGCCTGTTAGATTGAGCTGAAACTTGGTAGGAATGTTCCTTGGACCTTCCTGACCAATGTTTGAAGGGACCACTTTTCGGGCGCTTGCCTCCC